>CAUYQV010057481.1:0-27611 GCA_963574575.1 Galagoides demidoff | reverse complement strand
TAATTCTTTGTCCTTCTCTATTCCAGACTTGTGAGACTTTTATAAATAAAACTGCGTCATTTATCTCTGCATTTCTCATACAGAGCCTAGTATATTAGTAGGTCTTCAGTAAAATTTGTTGACTGAATAAAAAATATATATATATACAATTAAGAAAATTTGCAACTCCTACTATTACCACTAGAGGGAACCATATTCCCGCCAAGACATTCTAAGAGCCCAAGAATTTTTTTTTCCTTTAAAACAATGTTGTTTTGATCTGAGAAACCTTCCAGAAGGCATTATCACCTGAAGCGGACTAAATTTATACCATTCCTAAAAATGTGATGTCTATCCTAAAATTGGAACGTCTCCAGATATGGTAAGATATTTTGCCTTGCACAAACACATTGTGCTTATTATTTGCTCTATCCATGTTAGCTGTTATTGAAAGCGGCTTTATTGATTATCAAATTGTGCTCTGTGTCTGTATCTTGTTCCTACAACAGGAGCGTGAGCTTATGTTTAAGACCATTTCCTGCTTCATTGCCAGCTCAGTTCTAATCACTAAAGTTGCGCAAAAATACTTAGTTCCATCATAAGGTTAACAGTCTCCCTTGAATCATGTGCTGCTCTAAGAAAATCTCACAGGCAACATTCCAGACTTACAAAACACAAAAATTATGTGATGATTTCTAAGAACATTCACAGATGTATCGAAGTTTTCAGCACAAAGTGATAATAAAAAGCCTCTCTTGAGACACTTAAAATATGGTCTTGTTTTTAGAATTAAAGTAGTAGCCGCTTTAACAAGGGACAATTATGATTCAAAGAATGACAGGCTGTTCCTGATGAGACTTGAGGGCCAGACAAGTCCATTCAAGGAGGAGAGGTGCCTCCAGAGGAAGATGTGACTGGAATTCATTGTATGTTTAAAAAAAAAAAGGGTACAGAAATCTACTTACTCGCAGAGCTACTGTGTTATAAGGGCAGCGACACATACAGAATCTAGAAACAATGGACAGTGGCTTGTTTGTAGGTCCCCAGCATTGCCCAGCAGAGGCTTGGTAGTTGTGAGAACATAAGTCCCAGCTCCACCACTTACTAATCTGTGTGACTTTGAAGAAGTTACTACTCAACACCCCTAAGCCTCTGACGCCCTGTGTGTAACATGGGGATAGTCGTTAGAACCAACTACATAGGATTCTCAAAAAGATTAAATGAGGAGTATATGAAAAGTGCTCAGAATAGCACCGGGTACATAGTAAACAGTCATAATTACTCATAAGCTCAATAAACAACAGAGAAAATTTTCATAATAGATACTCTGTAAGTATGGGTTATTATTATTATAGGTGAGAGGGGCTTTGGGTGATCCCCTTAGAAGATACATTCCCACCACATGTGTATTGCTATCAGACTACCCCACAGCTTCCTAACACCAGCTATTATGATTATGCCAGTTCCTTTATTCTGTTTCCATATTCAGTAAGTAACTTTCTGTTAGCCAGTTAGCATTCTATGTGAACATTTTGCTAAGAGGAAGTATACCAGCAAACTGGTACTCGTGTCACTGAAATGCACCCTTTATTACTGTAGTATACTAAATAGGATCACATTTTCATTAATGTTCGATGTGGAGGGACTTTAAGCCCCTTCCTGACCAAATCAGTAGGAATTAAGACTTTCCAGGGATTGTTTCCCATAAATACTCTTAAGGAAATGAGGTTCATTCAATTCAGTCAACAGATATTTATTAAGCACCTGCCGTTTGCCAGGTAATGTCAAGGCATTGTAGTTAAAGCAGTGAACAAAACAGTCCTCCCCTAAATCCTGCTTCCATAGGGCTAATGTTCCAGTGGAGGAGACAAATGACAAATAAGGAATACATGGAATAATATTGGAGCCGGAGCGGGCTAAGTATTAAGAAGGGAAATAAACTGACAAGTGAGAGAGATCTGTGGGGAAGCCCCAAATATCAGGAGCTGGGGGGCCAAGGGCAGCGTGCATTGGTCTGAGAGCCAGTAACCCTGTGGCTCATCCGTTGTGACTTGTAGGGAGAGAGGGTTCAAATGTTCCCCACCCTGGGTGAGTCTTCACAACTGCTTACCCCAGGCATCCTGCTGAACTCGGGCATTCAGGGATACCCCACCGCTGCCAGGACCACTTCTCCCACAGTGCATTCTCCTAACCCTGGAAGTCCACAGTCACAGCCTCTCCTGCCACTGCTGCCTCTGAGCAGATGCCCCTGGGCCCCAAATTCCAGGACTTCCATGGGGCAGGAGCAGCTTGTTCTCACCCAGAACTTCTCTGGCCTCCGCACACCTCTGAGTTGGACCCAGTGATCACAGAACATCCCTCCCTGTTCCCTTTTCAACCAGGGAATTAGTCACTTTCTATGATGACAGGCAGAAGGGGCTTCCTAGTGCATAGATGATCCCCAAATAAAATAGCCCAATATTGATCTATTTCCTGAGGTGCTCAGTCACCTTGGTACAACAGCTTTCCGATCTGATATTAGCCGACTTTTCCTGTAAAGGACCAGAGAATAAACATTTTAGGTTTGTGAGCCAGTAAGTTTCTGCTGTATGTTCTTTTCTGGTTTGCAGCCCATTAAAACATGTTTTTAAAATGTTCTCTTAGTTCATGAGCTGCATAAAACCAGATTATGGACCACAATTTGACAATCTCCATTCTAATCCATTTGGTGGTTACTTACAGGAAAATTAGTAAGTTGCTGCCATGCTTTATAAATCAGTTTTTTGTTGGTTTATCTTTGTTGATTCCCAAGATACAATTACCTGCTGCATCAGATAATGTATCATTTTGCTAAGACCTGGCAGTAGGCACTAGATTGGTTGCAGGGTGAAAAAGATGTACTTTCTGAAAGGCAGGCACAGTGGTTCCTCTTCAAGGGGAAATTTTCTTCCTTGAGAAGAAAACACGGATACACCACCTTGGACGTAGAGGTGGCCTACACCCTACGGGGTGGCTGGGAGGGAGAGAGTGCTGCAGAAGGAGTCTCAGACTGCTCAGCAGGGGCCATCAACAAGCAGAGGAAAAGTTGGGAAGTGAGTTGGTGAGAAGAGGAGGGAAGGGAAATGGAGGATGAAGACCACAACCACAACGGAACATGAACAGAGACAGTCCTGTGGTGGAGGGGCCACAGACGTTCTTACAGAGCCAGTGAGACTGTCTCATGTCCCCTTTCAAGTCATTTGTATTGCTGAAATGTAAATCCTCCTAGACATGTGGCTTTTTCTTCACATGTAAGACTGTGGTTAATTTCAAAACAGCGGGATTTATTGAAAGATACGGAGCAAATCAAAGGATTATAGGGAAAAAAAAAACATTGAAAAACGAGGCTTAAAAAGACAACGTTGCTGACCCAGCTAATCTGCCAATGTTGAGGTCAGCGGGCAGCCACCCACTCCAGGAAAACAAGCTCCTGGCTCCTTGCCCTGGAGTTGGTAGGACCTGTACCAGCCCTGCTATGTCCATTTCCATCGGGGGAGGCAAAAAATATTGGGATCCTATAACCAAGGAGAGGGGACCATGGGACAGCTAAAACAACAAGTGTCCGTCCACTCATCCTCTTGCCATCATCCCCTGTTAGTGATATTGGGGGAGAAGGAAAGAGGAAGAAAGATCCACATCACGGACGGCAGAAAGAAGGGAACAGGCCAGAAGTTGAGAGCCCAGTGGAGACGGGGGCTCAGAGCTGAAGGTGATGCTGAGAAGTAAGTCCCTAGAAGTCACGTAACTCCTGGGGAGGTCACTGGAATTTTCCCAGGATGTTAGAAGGGGCTTGAGCAAGTTTTATGAAAAATCTAGATCATATATTATTTCCCTTGCCCCATTCCTTACTCTGTGGCTCTATTGCATCTATGAGACGAAGGATAAAACCCAACATCTGGGGATGGGGACAGTACTCTGAGGTCACTGCCCAAGTAGCCAGCCGGCCACTCCCCTCTACCTATAAGAAGGGGACCGTGGCATAACAGTCCTCCATCAAGAAGTTCAACATATGGATGTTCGGGTTCGGATCTAAGAAGGGGTCTTCTGAGATCCACCACACCTTCGCTTTATTTACCTGCACGTCCGGCTTCTAAGCTGGTGGTTCTCAAGGGTGGTCTCCAGACAGCATCAGCAGGGAACATGTTAACAATGCCAATTCTAAGGTCTCAGCCCCAGCCTACCAAGTTAGAAGTTTGGGGGATCGGGGTGGGGTGGTAAAACAAATAGTAAATATTTTAACAAGCCCTCCAGGTGTGTCTGGTGTGGCTTATAAGCCTTCAGAACCACTGTTCTAAAGGATCTGTCCCAATCACAGATTGTTGATGAGGAGCAAGAATACATTTCCAGTGTGTGTGTCTTTTCTGTCTCACCCAAATCGATCTCTCCATTGAAATTTAGTCAGTTTCCTTTGTGCAAGCACCAAGTAGTAACGCTGCGTTCCAATTCACCCTGCCTCTGGCTCCTACCTCAGAGCGGTAGACTTCTATGCTCTGCCCCTAGAATTATGCCACTGTTGCAAAGATTTCTTTTTCCTTTTTTTGACAAAGTCAGTTCTGGCTACGGTTTTGGCATTGTGGAGTTATGAGGGTTGTTACCAGTGTCCAATCTTTCCCTCAACTACTCTGGCCAGTACTTTAAATCCCCTGTCCATGCTGGTACCAGCCCGAGGGCATCTCTCACATCTAGTGCTTTAGGTAATTCAGAGGATGCAAAACCCTTCCTGCTCACAAAACCTGGAGAGCTTTTCTGGCTCCATGTTACCCAGCGTCGGAAAAGCGGCAACTGTGCACCTGAGCTTAGCTTTCACCCCGACTTCTGTAAATCAAAAGCCGCTCCTTCCATTGCAACACTTTCTCAGTTTTCTCCTAGTTGATTCCCTTCCCAGCATCACAACAGCCAGATCCCCAGCAGAAGCTATGAACATGTTGCCAGGAGAGACAGCCTTCCAATGGGAGCTCCATGGTCCATGCAGACATTGGTCCTCTGAGCAAGCCACAGTCATCTGGTCATTCTTATTGCATTGGACATCTTGTGACAGGCAGCACCTCCCATGATCAGCTAAGTGCATCCAAGTTAATCTGGGTCCCTCCTAATATCTTGGTGCCCTTCATGGGCCGTCCCACAGCATCAGTAATGGAACCGAATGCCCCAATCACATAAACCTTAGGGGAAGAGTGAGGCTCATGGGGTGTAGGTAGTTTCGGGAGAAGGGAATATAAGCTATCACCACACAGTCCTGTTAGACAGAGAGGCTGTGAGAAGGCTGGATCACACAGGGAAGAGAAATACCAGCCAAGCAAGCTTAAAAGCAGAGCTGTCCAACAGCTCGTCTGAATGCCCATTACCACGTCCTCACATGTGATTAACATTCTGTTTTAGGGCTGTTTCAGTATGTTTGTCCTCCTGCCACACAGGACAAAGGACATCCACAAAGGACAGCCCTGACACTGTGATCATTCTGGTCCTTTTCATCAAATTTTAAAACAAAATTGACATAGTACAGTACTTACAGTATATAACCTGCTTTTTTGATTCATAATTTGTAATACAGTGTTAGTCACTATATATTTTTCTACATTTGCTACTTGTGTAGAATTTCATTGTCAATATGATAACTAGGTAGCACAGTAAAACTCACCAGTTCCCTATTTGGAGGCATTTATGCTCTTGACTGCGTAGCCTTCATAGAGCATTCTGTCATTTGCCAATATAAAAATAATTGTATTTGATCCTCTGGCTGCGGACTCTATTTTCTGTGATGCTACTATTAGCATATGTGGATGGGTTCTCATTGACTGCATTTGCCTCTGATATTTTGACCCATCTCATTACTTTTCAACCTGCTCTGTGAATTTCATTTTGTGATACACACACACACACACACACACACACATATCCTTTCCTAAACAGCTTACGGCTGAATTTCATTCTTTGAATTCAATCTGAGAGTCTTTGTCTTTTGAAAAATATTTTTAAGCTATTGACATCTCTCATGACAAAAGTTATACTCGGTCTTTATTCTGTCAATTATTTTATGATTTCTATTTTTAACACTTTGTAGTTTTCTTTTTTTTCTACTAAAGTCATTAAATTTACTTTCCCCCCATCTGTGATTTGGGAATTATATATTTTTTTGTTTTCTGTCTGGGCTTAAAGTGTAGAAATACATTGTATATTTGAACTATGCCTTTTAAAAATAGAAATACATTTACATTTTAAAAGTTCAATTAAGACCAAAGTATGTAGCGTGAACAGTGTAAGATTCCTTCATGATCTCCAGTCACATTGTCCCCAGCCCCACAGGTAACTGCTGCCCAAACTTCCACGTATGTTCTATGTGTGTGTTTATGTACAGATTTGTAGATTTTTTAAAAAAACAAACTGTAATAAAATGACTGTTTTCTTGCTACTTGTTTTTTTCACTGAATCAGACCTTTATGTCTTGTACTGGAATAGCAGCCCACGATCCATCGGGGTAAACTTAATTTACATAACTACTCTTCTGCTGATAGGCGTTTAATCTGGTCCCTATTTTCACTACTACAATGTTCTAATAAAAATCTTTTATAAATGTGTTTGTGCACCTGTTCAAGTATTTTATGTACACCCTGTATTAATACATAGAAGTGAAATCGCTGAGCTAAAAATAATGCATATTGAAATATTTGATAGCTACTACCAAATTATCCTTCAAAAAGTTGTTTGAATTTATACACTCTCAAAGACTGAGAATACCTGTTGCCTCACACCCTTACCAGTGTTGAGTTTTAGGGATCTTTAAACGCTTTGCCTATCTGGTGGTTGAAGGTGATGTTATTAGATGTATTATTGCTTTAATTCATGACCGACTCACTGATAGTGAGGCTGTCCATGTTTTCAGACCTGTTCACAGTGGGTTTCTGTGAACTCTGTACTTACTCTGTGCTTCATGTACTTTTGCCCACTTGTCTATTATTTATCTTTTTCATATTTATTTGTAGGCATTCTTTGCATTATAGATTTTAGTCCTTGGTGTGGAATATTTGCTGAAAATATCTCTTTACATGTCTGTGAACTGATACTGTAATTTGTTTATGGCAACTTTTGTCCTATAAAAGTTTAATATTTTGTAGTAATCAAATATCTGAGTCTTTTCCTTCATAGCTTCTGGTTTCATGTCTTTCTCCCTTACTGAGCAAGAATCAAGATAGTCTATATTTTTCACAGAAATTTTTTAATTCACATTTTTATATTTACGAACAGTAAATTCTGTCTTTGTGGCATACTACTTGGTGAGTTATAACAAATTCAAACAACCACAGAGCCACCACTTCCAGCAAGATACAGAACAATTTTGTAACCCCTCAGATTCACTCCTGCCCTTCCTCCCACACCCAAGCTGGAGCAACCACTGATCTGTTGTTAAGCAACCACTGATCTGTTGATACGTTTTATCCAACTCTTTCACTCAGCATAATGTACATGAGACACAGCCATTGTATGGATACAGTCTGTCCCTTTGGTTGATTCGTATTCCATTGTATGGAAGTACCACAGTTAATGATCCATTCACCAGCTAAAGGACATTTGGGCTATTATTTATTTGGGGCTATAATGAATAAAACCATCATGAACATTCACATATAGGTTTTGGGACAAATATACGTTTTCATCTCTCTCGGCTAACTCTGAGAGGGGTTGCTGGGTGAGATGGCAAGTGTGTGTTTAACCTTTTAAGCTGTCAAGCTGGCTTCTGAAGTTGCTGTACTATTTTGTATTTTTCCCCTGCAATGTCTAAAAGTTCCAGTTGCTCTTAATATTGTCAGTTAAAAAAAAAAAATTCTAGCCAGTGTATAGTAGTACCTCATTGTGGTTTTAATTTGCTTTTTCCTAACTAGTAATACTGAGCATCTTTTTGTATACTTATTTGCCAGCCCCATTATGTCTGCCTGAGTAAAGTGTCTGTTCAGATCTTTTGTCCATTTTTAAAATGTGTTATTCACTTTTTAGCATTGAATTTTGAAAGTTCTTTATATATTATTTAATATATAATATAAAGTCCTTTGTCAGATATATAATTTGCAAATATTTCTTCCAGTCTGTGGCTTGTCTTCTCATTCTTCGAACATTGTCTTTTGCAGAGAGGTTTTTAATTTTGCTAAAATCCAGTTTGTTTTGTGTTTAACTTATGTATTTAGTATCACATTTTTTAAATCTCTGCCTAAGTCAATAATACAAGTATTATCTCATTGTTTACTGGAAGTTTCGTGCTTTGGGATTTTACATTTAGGACTGTGATCCAACTTGATCATATTTTGTATAAAGTACAAGTTCAGAATTAAGATTCAGATTTTTGCATGTGCATATCCAATTGTTTGAGAAACATTTATTGCAAAGACTCTTCTTTTTTCATTGAATTGTGTTTGCCCCTTTGTCAAAAATCAATTGGCCAATTTTATCTACTTCTGGAATCTCTCCTCTGTTCCACTGATGTGTCTATATTTTCACCTATACCACACTGACCTAATCACAGTAGTTTTATAATAGCTCTTGAAATCACATAGTATGGGAGTACTTTAATTCATACTATTTCTCCCTCATACTGTTCTCAAAAGTTCTTTTCCAAATTTGTTTTGGTTATCATAATTCCTACATCTTTCCATATCAATTTTAGACATGATACCTATGAAAGTCACAATCTGACTGAGATTTTGTTTAGTATTGCATTGAACCTCTACACCAATTTGATGAGAATTGACATCCTCACAGTACTGAGTCTTCCAATCCATTGAAAACTCTCCATTTATTTAGGTATATGCTGTCTTGCATCAGTGTTTTATAGTTTCATTTATACAGATAATACATATTTCATTAAACATATATGAAATATTTCTCTTTGGGGTGCAAAGTGATACTGGTTTGGGTAGTAAATAATACTTTTTTAATTTTGATTTTTATTTGTTCATTGTTAATATATAGAAATATATTTTTTATATTGACCCTGTATTTTAAAACCATACTAAACCATTTTGATTTTTATTTGTTCATTGTTAATATATAGAAATATATATATGTTTTTATATTGATCTTGTATTTTAAAACCATAGTAAAATTACTTCTTAGTTCTGGGATCTTTTAGGTACTTTCTTAGGACTTTCTAAATAGGAAATCATGTCTCAGAATAGAACCAATTTTGTTTCTTCCTTTTCAATCTGTATGCTTTTTTTTTCTTAGTTTTCTTGCCGTATTGCCTTGGCTAAACGCCCCCCTGCTCCCCCAGTACAGTGCTCCATAGAAGTCAGAGAGTGAACATCTTTGGTTTATTTCCAATCTTAGGGGAAAAAAACTCATTCAGTATTTCACCATTAAGTGCAATGCAGGTTTTTTCATAGAGGCCATTTATAAAATTAAGGAGATTCCTTTCTACTTCTAGTTTTCTAAGTTTTTAATCATGAAAGGATCTCAAATTTCGTCAGTATTTGCTCTATAGCTATTGAGATTTATTATTCCAGTGCTTTACATTTTATTATTATGCTTAGATCTTTAATCTACCTAGAATTCATTTTTTTATATTGGATGTGGAAATGATTGAACTTTATTTTTTTTCCCCAAAATGATTAACTTTCAAACACTCTTTAATAAGTTGTCTATCGTTCCCCCCTCATTTGAAATGTCACTTTTATCAGATACTGAACTTTTACATCTAAACATCTCTTATTTCTAGACTGTCACTTTTGTTCTATCAATTTATTGGTCTATTCCCATGCCAATTCCACACTCAATAAGCTAGAAAAGTGTTATTTCTGCCACTTTTCTCTTCCATATGAACTTGATCAACTTACCAAATTACAAACAGACACCAGTTGCTGTATCGAATGGGATAGCATCACATTTATACATTTGGGGGAATATTTGTTACTTCATAGCCTGGAATTTTTCTGTTAGGAAATACTGTGTGCTTCTCCATTTATTCAGGCCTTTATTTGTGAACTTCAATTCAGTTGTACACACTCTTGTGAAGATCTTGATATAGTCACCCTACCGATATCCTCCTACTTCTCAAGTTTATCAGACATTTTTCTTGGATTTTTCTGGGTAGATGAAAATATCATCTACAAAAAGCAACAGTCTTGGATCTTTTTCCTAATAGCTATATATCTTATTCCTTGCCTCCCCCCCCCCATTATTGTATTGAATGGGACACCTACCTAGTTTAATGCTGAATGGTAGTACCAGAGGCTACCCCTGAATTCTTCCTAATTTTAATGGAAATGCTTCAAATAGTTCAAGATTAAGTATTATGTTTGTTGTAGAATTTTGGTAGAAACCCCATTTTCTTCTATGACTTACTCAGTTTTTTTTTTTTAAACCAGAAATGTGTGTTACATTTTATCAATTTCATTTTGGGAACCTGTTGCGCTAATTACATTTTATCTCTTCAAAGAATATAATGAATTCTATTAATGCATTTTCATTGTCCAACTACCATTCTTCTCCTGGGAAAAACTCAACTTGGACATGATACAGTATTCTTTTAATGCACTTCTAGGTTTAGAAATTTTGTATTCATGTTCATTAGTGACATTAACCTTTTTTTTTTTTTTTTTTTGTCCTTTTTTGATTACAGATCTAGGGGTATAGCTACTTCTTATGAACTGAAAAGTGTTCTGTTTAATGGATGGTGACCATTTATACAACATGGGAAATAGCTGTTCCTTTCTTAGTTTTGGCAGCACTAGTTTACAAAACTACTTGGGTCTGGTGCTTTCTTTCTTTTCTTTTTTTGAAAGTAGCTCTTTGATCACTTTTTCCATTTATTTTTAGGTAACGGTTCAAGCTTTTCTCCCTGCTCAATCAGCTTCGATGATTTGTGCTTTTACAGATTAAATATTTCATTTTAATTTTAAGGGTATTTATTTGAAGCTGTTCATAGTAATCATTCAGCTTTTCCCACACTTCTTTATCCCCTATATTATTTTTATCTTCTCCTTCCCCCACCCCCCTTAATCTGATTCACCCAGCATTCTTTTTTTTTCTATTGGGTCTTACCAAAGAAGCAGTCATTGGTTTTATTATTGAAACCCAATTTTGGCGGGGGTGGATTTCATTAGTTTCTAATTTTATTCTTCTCTTCTTCTTCTTTTTATTTTTTGGGGTTTATTTTTCCTGTTCCTTTTTAGCTCTTGAATCAAATGCTTAGTTTGTTTATTTTTTACAATTTCTGTTTTCTACGGCACTTAGAGCTGTAAATCTTTCCATTCGTA
The DNA here is from genome assembly GCA_963574575.1 of Galagoides demidoff. Classification (NCBI taxonomy): domain Eukaryota; kingdom Metazoa; phylum Chordata; class Mammalia; order Primates; family Galagidae; genus Galagoides; species Galagoides demidoff. Next base: position 16,371 of record CAUYQV010057481.1, on the reverse strand, counting down.
CCACTTTAGCAGCACTCAAGGATCTTGAAATGTAATGTGCTCATTTGTTCATTTCTAAGTAGTTTGTAATTTCAATTTTAATTCCTCCGTAATCCAAGTTAATTAGAAGTATGCTTTCTCATTTTCAAGAGGCTAGTGGGTTTTGTCTGTGTGTTGCCTTTTACTATCTTTCTGTTATTAAATAGTGCATTGTATAATTTATACTTTATAGAATCTATTCTTTCTTAAAGCGTCTTAATAATGTTACTACAATCTTCCATAGCCTTATTATTTTGCTTTGTTGACATTTTTATAGCATGTATATCTGCTTTTATTACTTAATTTTAAATTCCTGAGTCATTTTGGTTTAGTTGTTTTACATAGACTGCACATAGCTTTTTAAGGTTTTGGATTTTCTACCACTCTTCACTCACTCCCCCTACTTTGTTTTAAAACTCCAGTATGAGGGGCTCTGTCTTGTTCCAGGGTTCGTAAAATCCATTCACTCTGTGATTATTGACACTTTGGACCAATTCTTGCATCTTATTTTGTGTTTTCTATTTATCGCATTTTTCTATTCCTAATACAAGGCCAGTGAAGTACTGTTTCTCTTTTCCCCTTCCTCCTTTTGTTGAATTGATGACTTCCTATTACAGTTCTTTTATTGGCTAGGAAGCTATATATCCTTTTTAATTATATCCTTTTTCCAGTGGTTACTCTTTAATTTTTAAGCACATACTTACATTTGTTTTGTAAAATCAACATGTTCAATTATAATAACTAGCTTCTCTCTGAGCAAGTCAAGCACCTTTTCATGCGTCTACTATTCCCCACTGCCCTCTGCTACCTCCCACGTACAGATCATTAGAGAGTTTAATTCCAGATTGTCAGATTGCTGTTATTGCTGTCTCTTCCCCCCTCCCTCTCTCCCCTCTCTTCCATCAGTAATTATTTTAAATTTCACTGTATCTTGTCACCAGATTCCACATCCCTTGTGCCTTCCTCTTTGATTTATTTTTCATTTTCCCAGAATACACCATCTACTTATTCTTCCAGTAAGGGTACTTGAGTGGTGTATTTTCTGAACCCGTACATTTTTGAAAGTGTTTTTATTTTGCTCGCACACTAGAATAATGGGTTCACCTGGACATAGAATCCTAAGTTCAAAATAATTTCCCCTCAGAACCTTGAAAGCTTTGCTCCTTTGTCTCCCTGAATCCATGTGGCTGAAGAGAAGCCTCCTTCCTAATGGCCAATATGCCCACCGCTCTCTTCAGCCACTGGAGAGCAGACTAAGAGGGGGTCCAGCTGGACATTCTGAGGGCTGCGTCCCCAGTCCATGCCACTTCTGAATCACTCAATCATTCAGCAGATACGTTTTTTGCATCTAATGTTCTGACTCTGTTCTGGGATTTTAAAAAATAAAACATTTCACGAACACAGAAACGTACAGAGAATAATATGGCAAACAGCAGTGTACCTGCCACTCACATTGCCAAATCTTATTTCACCTCATTTGTTTCAGGTTTATAAAAAAATAAATAAAACACTGAAGAATCAATTGAAAATCCATTCCCTTCCTCCCCATACTAGAGATAACAACTACTTCAAATGTGGTGCTTCTTACACCTATTGATGTTATACTCTTACTATGTGGATGTATTATGAATAAACAATATACGGGTAAACAGAGTATAATAATGAACACAGTGCTTACTACATGCCTATCTGTGTCTAATCGCATTATATATATTAACTAGTTAATACAAGCCAAATGAAGTAAGTCAAATTATTGTCCCCTTTTTACGAATAAGGGAAAGCAGCTTAATCAAAGTGACAGAGTTGGTAAGTGATAAACCAGAACTGGCAGTCTGGCTGCAGAGTTTGTATTATTAACAACGATAGCCTGCTAATATAATAATAATTAGCATGTATTCAAACTTTGTGTAAATGGCATCATACTAGATACATTCTTCTAACATCTTGGTGTTCTTTGTTTTTTGTTTTTTTTTTATTCTACTTTATTTACTGAGCAGAAAAATATCCATTATCTAGCAGTTCTGGCTTATCATTTATTTTTACTACTGTGTGGTATTAACTTCCATTTTCATAAATATTTAGGTCGTTTCAAAAATTTGCAACAAACGGTGCATGGAACATATTTGTAGATGTCTCATAGGGCCGAGCACAAGAGTTTCTCTAAGGCATGAAATTTCTAAGTCACAGGGAATGCACATCGTCATCTTCACAGATTATTGTCAAACTGCAGCACCAACTTATACACCCTCCATGGGAAAGGAGAGGGTTTTACATCTTGTGCTGAGATTGGACTCCGGCTTGCTAAACTCCAAAGTTACCATACACGCTGCTGGTCTACTGGGCTACTATACCATATAATCACAGCACCCACTTTTTTTCTGTCTAAATATAGACATGTAGGTTAGGTCTTTGCTCTCAATTTCATTATATGAAATTATTAACTGATTATCTCCTGAGTTCTCTTTCTGTCTATGCTTATTTTTAAAAGCCCACAACACTGTAGGCACTGAATCATATTTAAAATTATTCAAATAGTGAGACTCTGTCTCAAAAAAAAATTAAAATTATTCAAATAAAAGCTCATCTCTTTTTCAAAAGATCACATATAGTTCACTTAGACTTGTAAATGGACATGAACCTCAATGTAACAGGAAAAAAGTTCAGCTGGATCTAAAAGAAACCTGACAGCTCAGATCATCGGGGTTTCATCAGGAATGAAATTGAACCTAAAACATTAGATTTTAAATGATCAAATCTTATAAAACAAAAAATTTTGGCTTTTATAGTTTAACACTAAACGAGTAGTTTTAATATTTAGGTAATGCCTTCTGATCTTCTGATCATTATACTGAAAAATTATTAAATGAATAATTCTACTAAGTTCGAATTCCGGTCCTCCGGAAACATGCATATAAAACTATATAGCTTTTAAAAAAAAAATCCCTTTATCCTGTTGCTCAACCAGGGATGCAGCTGGACTTCAAACTGCAAAAACATCAGACCCATAAATCCAACAATCTACTTAGCATCTCCCTTAGATGTTTAAAAGCATCTCCAAGTCTCCAAAACCAAACTCCCGATTCTGATGTCCTATATCCTGTTTCTTGTAAAGTCTTTCCTATCTAAAAATACAAAATCTGTTTTTCCAGTTACTGTGCTGAAATCTTTGCAGTCATTCCTAAGTCCTCCATAGCACCAACACATCTGCAAACATCCTGAATCTGACATCTTCACTCTCATCGCTGTCACTCTGGTTTACACTGCCATCATTCTTCACTTGGATGTCGCAGTGACTTTCTAACTGGTCTCCTGCTTCCACTCTGGCACGTATGAGAGTCTATGTGCCACAGGGCAACCAGGGGCGGCCCATCCTTCTTAAAACTTCTCGTTCCATTCTCTACATCAGTTTACAAGTACCTGCTTCTCACCCCGTTCAGATCCTGAACTCGTTCATCTCTTAAGGCACTTGCCTTCGCTTAGTCTGCTTCAGCCGTGTACTAGGTAGAATAATGGCTCCCCAAAATGTCCACATCCTAATACCCAGAACCCCTCCCAAACGTTACTTATGTTATACTACATGGCAATGTAGAGTTAAGACAGCAGATGGAATGAAGGTAACTAATTGGGTGATTTGGGGGATGGGGAGATGCCTGGATTATTCAAAAGGACCCAGTGCAATCAGAAAGGTTTAGTCAGAGTTGTTCAAATCAGAGAAAACTTGACCCATCATTGCTGGCTTTATACAGGGAGGGAAGGGTCCGAGAGAAGTTGCCTTTAAAGCTAGAAAAAAGGGCAGGGGGATGGATTTCACCAAGGACCTGCAGAAAGGAGTGCGGTCCTGCTAATACCTTGAATTTAGCCACTGAGACCCATTTTGGACTTCAGAACTGTGGGAAAGGAAATTTTTGAGTTTCAGGCTTCTGTGTTTATGGTCATTTGTTACAGCAACCACAGAAAACACGTGCAAGCCGCGGAGCTTCCCACACCTCGGCATGCTCCTGCCTCAAAGGTCTTGCACTTTATTCCTCCTCTCTTGGATTTCTCCAAGACTTGTTCTTCCAGCTCACCTCATCAGGATGGCCTTGCTGGTCACACCACACAAAATATCCCCTTTCAGAACTCACTATCTTGCTTACCCTATTTTATTGTTCTCCGTAGCTCCTATCATAAATAGCTGAAATACATAGGATTATGAATTTACTTAACTGCTTGTTCAGTCTCTCCCCACAGGACATAAGCTCCACGAGGGCAGAGATTGTTTTGTTCACTGCTTTGTGCCAGGACCATGCCAGGTGAAGAATGGGCATCCAATAAATATTTGGTAAATCAGAAAGTGCTAGTATCACTGAAGAGACATGATTTAGATTGGGAGTGTCAGGCTTCTTGAAGGAAGTGAGAATGGATGAATGATACACAGGAATCATAGGAAGGAAAGAGCAGTCTGGGTTGAGGGAACAGCATGTGCCAAGATTTTAGTTTGAGCATTCACGGAACTGATGTTGTCAAAGGCTAACTGAAGCTGGGATACAGCAAGTGAGTAGGAGACAGGTAAACTGGAGCGGTGACGGGAAGCAGATCATTCCTGCCGTTCTGAATTTGTCCTGTGATAGGAAGGTTTGCTGCCTTCTCCACGCAGAGCTGTATGGGGAAGACACTGGTAATGGAGCAAGAGGGAAGCAGAGGGACCAGTGAAGGCAGCCCAGCACTGTGGGCTAGCCTAGCCAAATTCTAGCAATTGGGATAAGGGTAATGGCAAGAACAATGAGCAAAGTGGACGGTTAAGGATATATTCTGAAGATAGAACAGCCAAACTTGAAGATGAATTAAATGTGGGCTTTGATCATGAAAAAAGTGCCAAGAACGACCCTTGAGGAATAGGGCGGGTGGAAGTTCTGTGTGCGGGGAGAGAAAACAATACAGTAAGAACAGATTTGGGGGTAACGACCAAGAATTCAATTTTTAAATCTATTGTTTGAGATATAAATGAGACATCCTAGGAGGGCTGGGGAGTTTTCAAGTAGTCAGATGGACAGAAGACTGCCTGACCGCTCTGGAAAAGAGATCTGGGCCAAAGATTATCCGCTGATATGTTGTTGGGATACAGGTATATTTAAATCAATTAAAATGTTAAAAATTACCTACAGAGAATGAGTAGAATTGAGAGAATATAGCCTCAGGTAGAGTTCTGCAGAACTTTAGATTAGAGGTTAGGTAAAAGACGAGAAATGAGTAAGACTTACACTGTTAAGGAACAGTTAGAAAAGATGAAGAAAGCCCAAAAGAATGCATTATCATAGAAGCCAAAAAAGAGAGAATGTTTCAAGGATTGCTCAACAGCTTAGAGAATTCTAGTTACTGGAGGATTGCATTTAGCAACAAGGGGTCAATGTTGATTTTTTTCTCTTTTTGAGAAAAAGAGTTTTTAAAATGATGGTAAAATATGCATAACATGAAATTTACCATTTCCACTATTTTTAAGCATACAGTTTAGTGGTGTTAACGTATATTCACATTGTTGTGTATCAATATGGATCTTAATAAGAAGAATTTCTTTAGCAAAGTGAGGGCTAAATATTGGAGTGATTTTAATCAGGTGGGGGTAAGGACATGGTGACAGGGAATATATTCAGCTCTTGGATGTTGGAGAGAGAGGAAATATGTTATGAATTGTGAACCCTGAGAAAGCAAGGGGTAATGGGGCTAGAGCAAGGATGGACTGGCTTTTTCAAAAGGTGGGAAAGAGACTGGCAATCGAGGCAAACGGGTTTGTAGTATTTGTGGGAATGGTGAATGTCTGAATGTTACAATCACGGTGAATAGTGATACTAAATCTGTCGGCTTTTATGTTCCTATTCACTTATTCTATATATGTTTACATTATAGAATACCTATTATGTACTTGCTCTAAACTACCTGTGACCAAAGGAATGGACAGGTCAAAACCCCGGAGGGCTTCAGGAACATCTCTTTGATGCCGCTGGGGAAGCTTCTGAAAAGGCTTGGACGGAGATCATTCTGATAACATTTACTTCAAGGCCACTGTATATACATCATGTTGAGAAATTACTTGTATTCTACTTTCCATTTCAAATAATCCTCAATTATACTTCCAGAGCCAGTTCCTGAGAGGTTACACAATGAGCCCTGGTTACAGAACGGCTCAGGTGATATAATACCAGGGAAATCAGGGAAAGCCACCTTCTGAAAATTTAGTGTTTAAAAATTACAACGTATTTAGCAATGAATGGCAATAAAAGCACTATTTGAAAACGCAGGGGATACAGATAAAGCAAGAGAAATTTTTCTTCAAGGGAAATTAATAGCCTTAAATTATATATTAGAAAATAAGAAAGATTGGAAATTAACGTGTTAGGCATTTAACTTGAAAAGCATTTAAAGAAAAATAGAATAACATGTTAAACTTGACAAAAGTGTGAGGGATTAATAAAAATAAACACAGAAATTAAAATACATATATATATTTTAAAAGCTATGATCAAGGAAAGCTGCCTATTTGAAAAGACTATAGACAAACCTCTGCAGTTTGTCTAAAATACAAACCCTTATTAAAACAAAAAAGTAAAAAACAGAATTCACAAATATATAATATCAGAAATGAATAATAGGGTATAACTAAAGGCACTATAAAGAATTTTTAAGAGAATACCATAAACCAGAATTTTGAAAGTTTAAGTGTAATATCTAATTTTTTACAAAAAAATGAATTACCAAAATTGATTGAAGAAATAGGAAACCTGAGTAAACCAACGATCATTAGAGAAATTGAGTTGAATTCTCAAAATATAACAGTTTCATAGATGAGATTTACTAAACATTCAAGGGACAAATGCTCCCTATTTCATACAAGTGGTCACAGAAATTAGAAAAGGAGGGAAATTTCCAAATGCATTTCCAAAGGGTCCTATATCCCTGACACCAAAAGCGGACAAAGCTAGTGCAAGAAAGGAATGTTTTAAGCCAATGGCAATTATGAATGTAGATGTTAAAATAAAAAAGCATTCTCAAATGGCATGAGGCAGTGTATTAAAAAATAACAGTATGCTATGACAAAGTAAGGTTTATCTCCTACTGCAAGGTTAAGTCCACATGAGAAAAATCTACCAGCGTGACCCACTATGTTAACCTATCAAAGGACAAAACATCAATATTTCTTAGAAAAAGCATTTAATAAAACTTCAGTATTCATTTCAGAGTTTAAAAATATTCCTACTTTAAACACAACTGGTTAAACCTTTAACCTGATAAAGGGTTTTTTCTATTAAGACCTTACAACAAATACCATAAGTAATAATGACAATTAGAAACATTCTCAATGAGATAGAAATAAGAAAACAGTCCTTGTGCTCACCCTTCCTATTTGATGAGTTTTGAAAGTACCAGTCCATCCAGTGAGAAAAGAAAGATATCAGTAGTGTTATTTATAGATAATCTGATTATATACAGGAAACTGCAAAGGAATATACAAATAAACTATTTCACAAACAAGGAAATTCATCATGTTTGCCAAAATAAGATTATTCCAAAATCTATAGCATTTCTCAACAGTAGCAATAATCAATTAAAAACTTCATAGAAAAGAGATCTCACTTATAATAGTAGCAAAAGCTGTAAGGTACCTAGGAATAAGTCTTAAAGAGGCACAAGAGTTTTATAAACAGATTATAAAATGTTACTGAAGAATATTTAAAAATCAGAATATTAAGGCATAGGATGACTCAATTTTATAAGTTGTCATAGCTCCCAAAACGTAACCTATACATTTAGATAAATATTAGCTAAATTGTCTAGTTAGTTAAATAAGCAAAATACCAAAAAAGTTTTTCTAGTGGAACTTGACATACTAATGCTAAAGTTAGTATAGAAGAGTAGAAGCCCAAAAATACCCCATACAATTTTTTTTTAATGAACAAAGAGGGGACATATTTACACATCAAGACTTCTTCTAAAGCCATTATAATTAAGAGTGTGATATTGGCTCGGAACTGTTTTGCAGTGGAAAAGGACAAACTAGAAACATATCCAGGAACATATGGAAATTTAATTTATAATCATGGTGCATTACACATTAATGGGGACATGAAGGACTATTCAGTCAATAGGGTCAAGACAGGTTTCCATATTGGGGGAGGGGAGGAGTGAAATTAAATTTCCTACCTTCATCATTCAAAAAGATAAGTCTCAGAGCAATTTCATGTGTGGAAAGCAAAACTTTTAAACATTAAGGAAAACAGATATAAGAGGCTAGATCAGGTGTGGAGAGGTTTCCTTAACAGTATAAAATTACACAAACTATAAAGAAATAGATCAATGAATATGACTACATTTTAAATTTCCTATAGTACACAAGACATCAAAAGCAGTTAAAATACAAGCCACAGACTGAGACAATGTATTTAATGTTTATATGCATGAACTCCTACAAATCAAGAGGAAAAAAGATAAAACATACACAGCGTCCATTGGAAAAATGAACAAGGACTCTGAAAAAACAAATCACAGGCTTGAAAACCTCGATAGCCAATGAATATATAAAGAAATGCTTAACCTCACTAACAGTGAGGGAAATTCAAATAAAACAGCAAGATACTGGATTTTTAAAAAATCAAATTGGCAAGAATAATAAAAGTCTGAATCTAGAAAGCGTTAAAGGTCATGTGAGGGAAACAAGAAACTCTCATACACTGCTGATGGGTGTGCAAATCAAAGAGCCACTTGGCAGTCTCTCATAAAACTAAATACGTGTGTGCAGCCTAGCAATTTCCCATCCAGGTAGATGCATAGAGAAATTCTCACATACGTGCAAAGGAAACATTATAAATAATATCAAAATATTGGCAGCAGTTTAATATTCATCAATAGGGGAATAAATAAACACGGCACATTCATATGCATGTATCTACAACACAGCAATTAATATGAATGAATTGGATCTATACGTATTGACATGAAGAGAAAAAGTAAAACCATACTATGAAGGAAAAAAAAAAGTCACAAAATGATACATACAGTCTGACACCACATGTGTACGTTTAAAAAATCATATAAAGCAATATTCTGTATTTTAAGGGTTCGTATGTGGTAAAAGTGTAAAGCCTAGATTGAAAAGTTACATACCAAACTCATGATAGTGTTTGCCTTTGGGGAAAAGGGTGGAGAATGGTATTGAAAGCAGTACAAAGGGGACTTCAACTTTATCAGAAATGTTGAATACTTTGGTTTTTAAAAATAGATCTGAAGCAGATATGACAATATGTTAACATCTGTTAATTATATGAGACAGGGACATGGGTGCTTGTTAATTTTACCTCTGCATTTTTAGTGTCTTTACATTTTTTTCAATAATAAAATTAAAATAAAAACAGCTATTAAATAATTCTATCTCTGATAGAATTTTAATGCAAAGTTTGAGAGTTAAGAGTCTAAAATTTTGAGGCAAGGAACTTTAGACAAAATGATCTGTTTTAGGGAGGAATGTTCTTAAAAGCAACAAATCTGACAATATTATTTAAAACTGATGAAGTGAATAGATGCTGTAAATATCAACAAGGTTAGCTCTCAAAATCACATTGAGAGAGAAAAGTAAGTTGTAAAATGATACGTGCACTATTGTACCATTTGCAAAAAATCCTTTAATATATAACATAGATTATACATATATTTTACACTTATAGATAATTAGGTGATGAAAGTATAATAACAAATGGTGGAAGAATACACACCTCATAATATTGATTACTTAAGGAAGTAAAAAGGAAGCTAGGTGAATGGGATTTGGAGGGAAATAATGTGACAACTCTACCTGTAATGTGTAATATCAATAAAAATTCTGAAGCAAATATAACACAAATTTCACACTTATTCTAGGCAGTATATACATGAACATGTGTTATTCTAAATGTATATGTATTTTTAATTTTCTAAAGAAAAAGTACTGAAGAATTACAAATAAAATGCACATAATTCAGTAACATAAAAGTAAAGCTGTGTACATCAAAAACTCTGGTAGACTATTTGACTATTTTTAGAAGTCATCCTGTTTGTTTTTCTGTGTTTTTAAATTTTTTTAAATAAGAAAAAGCAGAAAAAAATGAAAGCATTGCAGACATGTAAAAGAAATCATACATATATATGATTATAAAAAAGAAACACCTCCACAATCACAAAACACCACATGAGCATTCTGTATCCTTTGCTGTATTTTCTTATTTTTAATTTTTTCTAAAGAAAAACAGAACACGCTGCCTAATTGGAAACGTGACTTTCTATTATAAAATTGTGGGAGTCCATTTTAATGTGTTTATCTGGCTGCTAGTCTATAATTTATATTTCAGCGTGAAAATTTGTTTGCATGCCTGTGACAGGTTAATGCAGTTTAAACGTGCATTTTTTTTTCTTTCGTTGCTTGAATGGTTAAATCGTTACTCAAAGGATTCTAAGTTTCAATTTCAACCATGAGAGCATTCTTTGCTTTTTCAAGGTTAAAAATGTTTCTGGTTCAAAATGCTATTAATTAACGGCTACGCAGAGGATCTATTTAGGGAATTGCTACCGACCCTGGCTTAACAGTTGAAGTGCTAAATGAGAAAACTTTTTTTTTGATGCAGACAGGGGATATTTTCAATTTGATCTGAAAGCGGAGGACGGGAGCGAAACGTAATTCCAGACCGCTCAGCTAACAATCGCAATTATGAATCGAAAGACATGTCAGGTATTAGCGTTTTTTGCCTTAAAATAAAACTTTCTCGGACTCCGCCGGACACCCAGCTGGCGGAGGACCAGCGGCGGGGGGGCGGCGATGCCGGCAGGCTGCCCAGAAGTTACGATCGGGGAGTTTTCGCTTTATTAAAATTACCTGGCTCGCCAGCAGAAGAAAGAACGAGAAGACAAGACAATTTCTTAGGCTGTTAAAATGACTTAGCCCGGTGGGCCGCGCGTTCCGAGGGGGTGTCCTGCGGGCTGGGGCGGTCCCCGCCGCCCCCGCGGGCTCCGGTGCGTCAGGGGCGCGTCAGGCGGGGCGGGCTCCGGGCGGGCGGCGGCAGCAGCTGCGGCGGCTAGCGGCGGGCGGCGGGCGGCGCGCACCGGCCTCCTGCTTCTCGCTCTGAAGCTGCGGGACGGACGCTCCCAGGAACTCTCCCGCTCGCGGCCGGCCGCGCTCGGACAGCGCTCGCCGGCTGCCGAGCGGTCCCAGCATGTCGGCAGCCGTGGCGTGTCTGGACTACTTCGCCGCCGAGTGCCTGGTGTCCATGTCCGCGGGTGCCGTGGTTCACCGCCGCCCGCCGGACCCCGAGGGCGCCGGGGGAGCCGCAAGCTCAGAGGTGGGTGCGGCGCCACCGGAGTCCGCTCTGCCGGGTCCGGGGCCACCGGGGTCCGCGTCTGTCCCCCTGCTCCCCGCCCCTAACCCCGGCGCGTGCAGCGCCGCGCCCCACCTGCTGGCTGCAAGCGTCTTGGCTGACTTGCGCGGCGGCTCTGGGGAGGGCTTCGAGGAGAACTCGGGGGAAGCTCCGCGAGCCTCGTCCGGCTCCTCTGACCCGACCCAGTGCTCCAGCCCGACCCCGCGCTCTGAGCCGTCTCCAGCCTCCAGCGCAGCTGCGGTCTCCGGACCCGCGAGCTCCCCCGATGCACCCTCGGTCCTGGGCGAGCCCGCAGCCTCTGGGGGGGGGTCTGGAGGGGCCCCAGGGCCTGGCCCCGCCCCCGCCGCGGGTCAGGTGCTCCGGAGGAGGCCTGTCACACCTGCAGCCAAGCGACATCAATGCCTCTTCCCGGGATGCAACAAAGCTTATTACAAGTCATCGCACCTAAAGTCCCACCAGCGAACCCACACGGGGGAGCGCCCTTTCTCCTGCGACTGGCTCGACTGCGACAAGAAGTTTACGCGTTCCGACGAGCTGGCCCGCCACTACAGGACGCACACAGGCGAGAAGCGCTTCTCCTGCCCCCTCTGCCCCAAGCAGTTCTCCAGGAGCGACCACCTGACCAAGCACGCTCGCCGCCACCCAACCTATCATCCCGACATGATTGAGTACCGGGGGCGACGTCGCACTCCACGTGCCGACCCGCAAGCCTCAAGTGTGGTGGAAAGCTCCGACTCCAGCCCCAGCCAAGCGCCCAGCCTCAGCACATGCCTGTAGGACAGTCAGCTGCTTTCAGTACCCTAAAGGACAGTCCCCCAGGCTATTTTCCCTGCTTTCTCTCTGCCCATCCTTCTTTTCCAGAGTCATTAGATCAAGGCACAGACTGGTTCCTCGCTCGGATGGTGGGTCCAGGCAGGCATGTTGGACTCTGGGGAGGGACTGGGGGCCAGAAATTAGAAGAAATTCTTGCGACACGCTTACCATCCTAAAAGGGGGCATTGCCTCAAGACAGCCCCAGGAACTGGTGAGAATGGATGAACTCTGGTACTCTTCATAGTACTGAAGATCGTCCCCCTCCCTGGGACCAGGGATGTGAATCTGGAATTCTCAGATGCCTGAGGAGCTCCCAGTCTCAAAGTACTCTGGTGTCTCACTCACCCACCAGGGCGGACCTTGGACAGGGTGTCAAGGGTGGCAGTCTTGGAAATGTCCAGGACTGGGATTGATGAGAGGCCTTTGGAAACAGAAATTATTTCTATTTCTGTAAACAGCAATGTTTACTAATTTATTTTTAGTATCTTTTAAACAAGGATCTCAGGTTGATGGGAGACTGATGTCCTCCACTCCCCCAATTGCCACAGCTACCTCTACCAAGAGAGGCCATGTAAGCGTCCATGTGGATGTATGGCTGAGAGATGCTTCTTGGTGTCTGGGGAGTGGTGTGAGTCTGTCTGCAGGTCCTATTGTGTGATTGTAACCCTGCACTTGCGTCGTAGCCCTTCTCCCCATTTGGATTCCTGCTTGGGGATGGTAACTTTCCTGGCTCTTTCTCACAATGAATTGGTTAAAGAATTTGGAAAACAACTCTAAAAGTACCAGAAGGAAAGGGGTGGTCCAGAAGGAAAACCCAAGCAACATTGGGGTAGAAGAGGTCCAGAAAAAGACTTTTTAGAACTGTTGATGACTTTCAGGGAAATAGGGGCATGTGGTCCCAGCTGCTCCCACCCCAAGTATTCTCAGGAATGGTAGATTCTGTTCAATTCTTAGTTGGCTAACTAGGGGTTTATTTCCCTCAGGGTCTGTGAATTTTTGTTTCTGTAACAAGCGAGTTTGTGGATGGGAGAGGGGAAAGTGAGAGGCTGGTTTCTTGGATTTGAGGAAGGAGCAGCAAGGTGATAGTTATTGTCGAATAGGGGATACTTCTCCTCTACTTGGGGAGTTCCTCCAAGTTACATCCTCAAGACCCCTCTCTTCCCATGAAGGAATCAAACAGTATTTATTTTTTGTATATGTGTCTCTGCTGCTATGGATGAAATCACCGACAACTATGCTTGTTATGTATGAATGTGTATACATGTAACCTTTTCATTAGAGATAAGACTGAAAGACATTCCCTGCCTATGTGAGGTCCCCTCTAGCTCCCTCCTGAATATCTTGTAGTAGTCCACCAGTCACACTTGTGGAGGATGCCATAATCTCATAGGACCGTAGCATGCGTTTGGTTAAACAAACTTCTTTTCTCTGTTTTGCAGATGAAAATACTGATGCCTAGATAAACTCAAAGTCGTATACTGAGTTGCTGACAAGAGCCTTGACTAGAACTTAGGTGTCTGGCCTTCTAAGTGACTCTTTCCCTTGCACTTGATTACCCTTTCTCACCCTCCTCTCTGGGCCTTTAGTCAAAGGACTCCTCTCTACTTTCCCACTGCCAGGATCTCATCCCTCTGTATTTCCTATCAATTTTATGTACCTTCAAATGTTGAGGTCCCATTGAGCACTTTTCCTGTTGTGTTTGATCCAAAATGCCCTTTCTTAATAGGTTAAGTCTATTCCTTCCCTTCATACTATGTGGATGTACAGTGAGAAGTACTTTCTGGCATCCTGGAAGAGACTTTATCTTTGGACCTGCTAAGTTAGTTTTCAATGTCAATTCTTTTTTTCTGGTCCTAGGCATTCCAGCATCCTTGAGAGAATGAATGATACAAACATGGCAATGGGATTCTCTCTAGTGCTCCTACACTTAAGTGAGAGGGAGTCCTTAGAACCCAAAGAGTATGGCCTGTGACCTCAAAGACATTTGGTATTTTCTGATGAAGGGTAAGCAGGGTAGGTAGTGCTGTCCTTGAGTTACATATTGGAAGAGGAGGTCCCCAATTGTGGAGGAAATTTTTGGTAGTAGAAAAAGTTGTCTCTTTGCTGTTTCCTCAGATAAGGCTGGATAGGTAGGGCACTATGGGCCCCTTGAATGGCTCTGATTCCCCCTTTGTCCTTCTCAGTAGAAGATGTGTATCATAGGGTAAGTAGAACAAAGAATCTAAAAGGAAAGGAATTCCCACCTACCATTCTGGAACTGGGCTCAAGAAAGCTTGGCTTTTCTAGCCTTATTTGGGTTCTTCTGTCTTGGGGACTTTGGTCTGGGGATGGCCTCTGACAACCTGTGACATGTCTTTCATTAACAGAACTGACTCCTTTCAGGTCTTAGAGCGGTGGGGAGGGAAACACCAAGGACACCAGAGTAGCCAGATAATGGAGGCAAAATGTTTATGCTATTCTTTCTTAGTCTCAATATTGTTGTTATCCTTTTCGCTCTAGTGGCCAATTTTTGAGTAGTTATTAGTAAAATGCCATGGAACCATCTTCCGAGTTTTATTGGTGTTTCTTTTGCTTCTTGAACTGGGTGAGTGAATTTGTTTGGGGATTGGTTGGTGTCAGCCTGAACCTGTGGACCATTGCCCCCACCATGCTACCCCCATATCTGATGTAAGAATGACCTACTAACACAATCTATTAAGGGAACTCTTCCTGAAATCTAGAAAGTGAATGAATTCCAAGTCACACCTTGGGTGTGAGATCCCCTGCTCCTGCTGGAAGGATGCGAAGGCTTTGCTTCTACCCCTGGGAGCAAGAATATGTCATTTATCCCTATATCCCTGTTCTCTAAGTAGGGAACCATATTGGAATTTCACTCTCAGCCCCTGTCTCTACTTCTTACTCACTTTTCCTAAAAGGGAAAAAAGATTTTGTTCACTGATTGGAGAAATAGGAAGGGGAGTCATTATACACACACTTCAAGTTACTTATTTATTTGTTTATTATTTATTTTAGTCAGAGTCTCATTTTTGTTGCCCAGGCTAGAGTGCTGTGGCATCAGCCTAACTCACAACAACCTCAGACTCCTGACTTCAAAAGATCCTCCTGCTGTAGCCTCCCCAATAGCTGGGACTACAGGTGTCCACCATGACACCCAGCTAAATTTTGTGGGTTTTTTTTTTCTTTTTTTAAGTAGAGATAAGGTCTCATTCTTGCTGGTCAAGTGATCCTCCTGCTTCAGCCTCCCAGAGTGCCAGGGTTACAGGTGCGAGCCACATACTCCAAGTTCTTTCTTTCTTTCTTTCTTTCTTTATTTTTTGAGATAGAGTCTCATTTGTCACCCTTAGTAAAGTGCTCTGGCATTACAGCTCACAGCAACCTCAAACTCTTGGGCTCATGTGATTCTCTTGTCTCAGCCTCCCGAGTGGCTGGGACTACAGGTGCCCACCACAACGACTGGCTATTGTTTTTAGAGATGGGGTCTTGCAGTTGCTCAGGCTGGTCTCTAACCTGTGAGCTCAGAAATTTACCTACCTTGGCCTCCCATAGTGCTAGGATTACAGATGTGAGCCACACACTCCAATTCTTTTATCTTTTTTGCATCCCTCTAGTTGTAATTTGCATGCGTTCCACTCAGATTCTGTTTTCATATGGTAAGCACACTTATTGAGGCCCAGGCCTGTCTTCCAGAAGCACCTCTGAAGAGCACTTCTCTCTGCTCCTACTCTGTGGGCAGCCATGCAACTTGCTGCTGTCCAGGTAAGTGTTTCATTGTGTATTTTCCTTTGGGTGCATCTTTCTAATATTAGGAAGGGTAGAGCAGGCAATTTATATAGTATTAGAAAACCTAATTTTGACCATGATATGGCTTCATCAGCAAAATACTTATATTTTTATCCAATTAGTCTGACTTCTGTCTCTATTACTCATTTGGTTGAAAAGTTAGAGGAGAGTGGCTCAGCGCCTGTGGCTCAATTGGCTAAGGTGCCAGCCACCTACACCTAAGGTGGCGGGTTTGAATCCCCAGCCTGGGCCCACCAAACAACAATGATGGCTGCAACCAAAAAATGGCTGGGCATTGTGGCGGGCGCCTGTGGTCCCAGCTACTTGGGAGGCAGAGGCAGGAGACTCGCTTGAGCCCAGGAGTTGGAGGTTGCTATGAGCTGTGATG
>CAUYQV010057480.1:0-32595 GCA_963574575.1 Galagoides demidoff | reverse complement strand
GGCTCAAGCGAGTCTCCTGCCTCCGCCTCCCAAGTAGCTGGGACCACAGGCGCCCGCCACAACGCCCGGCCATTTTTTGGTTGCAGCCGTCATTGTTGTTTGGCGGGCCCGGGCTGGGGATTCGAACCCGCCACCTTAGGTGTACGTGACTGGCGCCTTAGCCAATTGAGCCACAGGCACCGAGCCTAGACCCAAATTTTCAACTTTGTTCCATCTTTACCTCACTTTTGTATGTTCGCAATCCTCAGGCACCTCAAATTTGACCTACCAAATTTCATTCATTTTCTTCTCTCAAATCCCAGACTATCCCATCTCTTGAGTTCCTACCCTACTGAATGGGATCACTATTCCCCACCTTATCTCCCAAGCTTGAAAACTGGGTTTTCCTTGGACTCAACCTCTGTGTCTCTCTTCTCCCATTCACAATCCAGTCACTAGGTCTGTTTTACCCATTCTCCTAAAAGTCCCAAATATCTGCCTTGAGATCTGTCACCACCCTCTTTTACTATGTATCACTGCAGTAAACTATTACACATTGTATTAATATAAAATATTTCCCTCTTCATCATTTAACCCCATAATATTATCAGAATACTTTTTCTTTAAACTGAAGATCAGTTTTATACTTTCTCTGATTAATTTTTTTGTTTGTTTTTTTGTAGAGACAGGATCTCACTTTGTTGCCCTTGCTGCAGCTCACAGCAACCTCCAACTCCTGGGCTTAAGCGATTCTCTTGCCTCAGCCTCCCGAGTAGCTGGGACTACAGGCACCCGGCACAATGCCCACCTATTTTTTGGTTGCAATTTGGCCAGGGCCCAGTTTGAACCCATCACCCGCAGTATATGGGGCCAGCACCCTACACACTGAGCCACAGGCACCTCCCTGATTAAAATCTTTCAATGATTTTCCAAGTCTTTCATTTTAAATCATTATTTTCTCCTCTTCTCTCTCACCCCCTCTCTCCATCTCCCTCACCAGGTGCTCCTGAGAGTCCTTCCATGATCTGACCTCTCTAACTCATGGCCAAGCATTCATTAATATGTACATTGACTTCTCAGTTCTTAACTTCTTGCTTATCTCTGACAGACCTAAAATGGGGACAACCTGCTGTCACGTTATTACCCTATTAATTGCTAGCTTATTTTAAACTCTATCTGCCATGGTTTTATATTGACTCTGGGTTTTTCCATAACCCACTTCCTCATCCTGAAGTGTTTCCCTTCCCTTCACTATCTGACCACCTCTTCTTTTGCTTCAAATGTTACTTCATTTAGGAAAATTCCCTGACCTCAGAATAACCTCCCTCCTACAACCCCAGACAGAAAAGGGAACTTATTTTGGATACTTTTATAGAATCTTGAGTACACTCATAGTAATACTTTCAGCCTTGCGTAATGCTTGCTTTTTTTGATAGTGTGCCAGTCAAATCCTGGCTAAGTCTTGCATCTTTGAAGCTTAAATACTTCACAGAGTAGGTGTTAAATACTTTTGGGGAGGGAGGTTGAAAAGAGGTAGGAGAGAGTAAAGGAAGGACATTTCTCAGTCAACAATCTAGATTAAGGGTCTGAAAAAGAGGGCCTGGTGGTTAGACTTGTCTCACCACCTGTTTTTATGAATAAAGTTTATAGAAACACTGCCACGACCATTTCATTATGTATTGTCTATGGCTGTTTTCATACTATTATGACAGAGTAGCTGAGACAGTGACATGCTGACTGGGAAAATGTAAACTATTAGGTGGCCCTTTAAACAAAAAGTCTGACAATTCCTGATCTGGATAGTTAAATGCACTAAAAATCTACACTTTCTTTATTTAAATAGTATGTCTTGAACTTCAGTATCTACCCAAGTGTTCTCTGCAAGCTCCTCTAGGAAATAAAAAATTAAAATGACATGGTCTTTAGACAGAAGAAACTTACAATTTAGTGGAAATAATAGCCATGTTTGGAAGTAATTTCAACCAAAGGCAATGATTAAAGGATCGTTAAAAGGCTGGCTGATTCATGTGGCTTGAGGAGGGTTAACACTGGATTAGTCAGCCTGATGGCCCTGACTGGGAAAACAGCGTGTTTTGCTTTTAAAGCCCCACTGCAGGTGCAGTGTCTCCATATTAATCAGCCTCATATGGACATTAAGAGGGATGAGAGTAGGCTGGATAAGAGGCTGCTTCTGCAGTCCCACTCAGGTGCAATGTGCCCAAACACCAGGTGTTTGGAGGTGGGATATTTGGAATCATTCAAAAGACACTTGGAATTGTGCACTCTTTGCCGAGATGTTCTTCCTCCTCAAAATTATCCTTGCCATTTTTTTGTTTGTTGTCTATGATGATATATGTATTTCATATGTACTCAAGACCAACATGTAGCTACCATAGATTCTTTTCTTCCATCCTGATGTTGCCTCTATTTTTTATTCCTATAAATTTTGCCTTCATGGTGACTCATATCTTTCTTTTGTTATGTAAGAGCTCTCTCCCCTAACTGACCCCCGCATATTCTTTCTCTCTTCCCTCTAAGATTTTGTATATATTTCTTCCAGGTTCATCTTTATGGTCCACAATAATCGTGCCACTTTCTTGTTTGTAGCCCTTTAACATCTCCTACTACAAAACAAACCAAAATTAGATTAAATTTTAAAAGCAAACCTTTCCCCAACTCACTGTTGTTATCATGCCACACACTTTGCCTCTCCTCCTATTCTACGTTACCTGCAATGCTCATACCCGTGATCTTTTCGTATTCAAATCTTGCTTCTCATTGTCCAGCTCACTGTTGTTTCATGAAACCTACAGAAGGTCCTGTTTTCTCTTTATCACCTGAACGTACTCCTGCACCTACATCTCTGGTCTTGAGCTTCAGGCATCAATATCTTACTGAATAGGCATCTGAAACATAAGGCTGAAGCGGAATCAGTAATTTCCCATGCATTCTTCCCCCCAATCTCTCCGTGAGCACCACTGGTCACAGCTGTTCAAGCCAAAAACTTTGGAATCGTCTATAATTTTCTCTCACTCAATCCATATTTCATAAGTGCTACTGCCAACGAGTATCCATTCTCTCCCTGACTTTGCTTCTCAACAATTACCACACTAAACATCATCTTTTGCTTAGCCTATGGTAATATCCTCTCAACTAGAATTCCTGCTTTCAATTGTTTCCCTACTACCATTGTCTCCATAAATAGTAGACACATTGACATTTTAAAAAATCATAAACAGAATTTAAATTGCACCTCCTGAATCTACTAAAATATTAAAATAAAAAACATAAATAAGATCATATAATTAACCTGCTTAACATCTTTCAATGGATTTTCCTTGCATTTAAAGTACAATCAACATCCCTTATCAAGCACAGATACCTAAGGGATCACACCCCATCTTAGTGCCCTACTGATCTTCCTTTTTTTCTTCCACAAGTCTAAGCCCTAAATACCATTTCACTGACTATACTTTCTAGTTAACCTGTCTCAAAGAATCTTCTTCCAGAGCCTTCCGACTGATATTTTTGTTCATTACAGTTGCAATTCAAAAGTCTCTTCTTCCCAGACCACTCTACACTCTCCATTACAGCATTGTGGATTCCATCCTTCAAACAGGAATCTCCATAGGAAATTTCTTATTCATCTATTGTTTTTGTATTGTCTTCCTACCCTTGCATTTTATAGCCAATGAAAGTAGAAACCTCAAATTTCTTTCTCATTATACCTAGCATGTAGAATAACATTCATCATATACTACAAAGTAAATAAATATTTGTTATTGGACACATTCATTGTATTATGACACTTAAAATGCCTGCTTTATATTTTAATTGTTTATGCATTCCTGTGTGCCTGTTAACTTACAAGTTCCTTAAAAGCATGATCCATATATGATTTAACATTAATTTTTAATAATGCACCTCAAAGAGTTTAATAGTCAATATTTCTGGATTTTTACAAAGGACTAAACAACCATCAGGTTGAATTCAACAAGGGAAAACTATGTATGTGTCTGTGTGCACATATATGTGTGCCTATGTAATAAGCGTGTATTATATATGTGTATATTATGTGGGTATATAGGTCCTAAATCTGACAGAGTGTGATAGCTCATGAAAGTTTTCTTCTGAGTTGCTGAAATGGATTAAAGAGCAATCCTATAATATGTACACACTAGGTAAAGCATTATTTTCACAAGCCACCATTTTACTTAATTCTCTAAATTGTAATTACAGCAAATTCTCTCCTAATTAGGAGAACCAATAAAAATGATCAACACGTAAAACAAAATTCAGTCTTTCTCATGCCTATTATTAATAGTTCTAGGAAGAATTTCCACAAATTTCACTGCTAAAGCATAAGAATAGTCAGTGAAGAGATGAAGGTTAATTCTTCATGATATCTCTTATCGGCTGTCCAGTTTCCTCCACTATTAGTAAAGATGAAATCTCAATGATTTATTTTAGTTGCTTAAGTGCTTTTTGTAATTGTGTACAAGACTTTTCCTCATTTTAGAGTGTAATTATTATGTGGTTACTCATGAAAATATCCATAGATTTTCAATAGTATCTCTCATAACTTCCAGGCAAATGCAAGGTCATGTGTGCAGAGTTATAAACAGGTCTCCTCAGGCTCTACTGTGGAAGGTGATAATGATCTTTCACTGGATGCTAAGTACCCTCAGTTAACTATAAGTGCAGAGAATTCCAGTGGGATTGAGAGAGGTCAGAGTAAATAAAGGAGCATTAGACTAGCCAAAGGTACACGGCTCACTATGAAAGTTTTGAGCGACATAAAAATTGAGACATGCGAAATCCATGCAGATGGAAACAAATAAAGCCCTCCCAGCAACACCGATAAGCCTAGTAAGCTGAAACTTGCAGGGGTGAATCAGGGAGGATGCCCTTGACTCTGTTTCTTGGAAGTGAAATAATGCACCATAACACAATCTGTCTCAAAACTTTCATAGTGACCTGAGGTGGTTACAAAACATCCCAGTTTGGGGTTGAGAAGAGCAAACCATATTAACAGGCCTCAGGCAAAACACTTTTATCAAATACACACCATAATTATTAAGCACAGAAATGTGCTGAAGTTAGACCACTGTCTGCATTATGGAACTAAAATTTAAAAAATTTAAAAGATTCATAGGATAAATAACTCAATTCCATGATTTGATGACCTGACCAATTTAATATGATTATTAGAATGAACTGCAGTCAACTACAGTTGACTTTCAGTCTGACACCGTTATATAAACACATTCTTATAATTTTTGTAAACACTTTCATTTTAACCTCTGTTGTAAAATACTGTTTTCTACCAACCCAACCTAAATGACTGTACTGCTGCCCCCTTCTTGGATTCTTCCCTTTTGATTATCCCATGTGAGTCAGTAGTAGCTTTGTGTGATTCAGCCCCCTCCCACATCATTTTGTACATTGTACTGCATTCCATTCTCCTGTTCCAGCCTGTCACCTGTGGGAGTTTAATAAATGCTACCTAATTATGATGCTGCTGTTATTTTCTTTTCCTTCCATCTACTCCTCTCTTAGACACTTCTACTTGCAATCAACAACGTGCATTGGGCACCTACTCTTCAGAGGAACAGGCTTCCTCAACTTAAAGAGATTATACTCTCTTTTAACTGTATTATAAAGATTGTGATTTAATCTGCCCTGTCAAAGATAGTTTCCCATGGAAGAGTGATTCTTTTTTTTTAATTTATTGCATGAACTATTTAACTATGATGCTGTTTTCCCAATTAGGAGTTTAATCTCATAGGAATGGGGTTGTGTCTTCATGCGTCTGGCACAGTATCAAATATATAGTTTCCAGTGCTAAAGAAATAAAATAAAAGGGAGCTACTCATTATATACATATATCTGTGTTACTAAAGTTAGAATTGTACTTAGCAAATAGTAAGAAGTCAGCAATTATTAGATATTATTATTTAATATACTAATCACATTTTTTACAAGTGGAAATAAGCATATTTGGCTTTCACCAGGTTACCAGTCTTGGTGGAGGTTACTTGGCAATACATCATATTTTACATAAAATAAAACTGCATATAATTCCTTCTTTTAATTACTTCTAAAAGTTATCTTGAAAAAGTCAACAATCAGTACCATAAAATTAAATTCAAATCTGCAGAGGATCTTTTAAAATCATAGAAATGTACACCTGAAAGGGACTTTAAATATCTAATTCAAACTCTCATTTTAAATGTACTTCAGTAATTTATAATCTGTATCTATGTAACTGGAGAGGAAAGAGATCACTGACGATGCAGACATTCCAGTTGTCAAGGCTGGGCATGGTGGCTCATGCCTGGGAAGCCAAGGCAGGTGGATTGCCTGAGCTCAGGAGCCTGAGCAAGAGCGAGACACCATCTCTAAAAACTGCTGGATGTTGTGGCGGGCACCTATAGTCCCAGCTACTTGGGAGGCTGAGTCAAGAGGATCACTTGAGCCCAAGAGTTTGGGGTTGCTGTGATGCCATGACACCCTACAAAGGTCAACAAAGGGAGACTCTGTCTCAAAAAGAAAGAACAAAAAAGAAATTCCAGTTGTCAAAGTTGCTATTTTAAAGTCAAAATACCACACTGCACTTAAACATTAAAAACTTAAAAAGTTATATAGCATGAAAATCTAGCAGGCATGAACAATGAGGGAATATTGAGCTTTCATTATGTCCTAGGACTGCGCTAAGTACTTTATAGATAATCAGATTTAATCCAAACACTTGGCGATTTGGGGTTAACAATAAGAAAAAGAAGTCTGAGGCTCGGCACCTGTGGCTCAATCGGCTAAGGCGCCAGCCACGTACACCTAAGGTGGTGGGTTCAAATCCCCCGCCTGG
The DNA here is from genome assembly GCA_963574575.1 of Galagoides demidoff. Taxonomy (NCBI): domain Eukaryota; kingdom Metazoa; phylum Chordata; class Mammalia; order Primates; family Galagidae; genus Galagoides; species Galagoides demidoff. The sequence continues at coordinate 25,748 of CAUYQV010057480.1, read as the reverse complement.
GCCTGCCAAACAACAATGATGGCTGCAACCAAAAAATGGCCAGGCGTTGTGGCAGGCACTTGTGGTCCCAGCTACTTGGGAGGCGGAGGCAGGAGACTCGCTTGAGCCCAGGAGTTGGAGGTTGCTATGAGCTGTGATGCCTTTGCACTCTACCCAGGGGGATAGCTTGAGGCTCCGTCTCCAAAAAAAAAAAAAAAAAGAAAAGAAAAAGAAGTCTGGCATAGACCGCACAGGGTACTGGCTTAGAGCAGGAATTGGACTCTGTGCCTGCCACTTACTACGTTGCATTGTGTGGTGTCTTAGTCGCCATCAATGTAAAATAGGTGAAATAACAGTCCTTTCTTCACAGCACTACTAAGTGAGTTGATGTACATCAATGACTTCCAACAGTGACTGGCACACAGCGCTAGGAAAAGTGTTAGCTAATGAAGCTTAAGCATCAGGCTCCCTCACTTGCGCAGTCACCCTTGAAGGCCACAAAGTGACCACGGCATTTTTTAAGAATTCTTACTGGTATGTTTATTTTAACTTAGAGGGCACACCCTCAAACACATCGTAAAATTTGGTGCTACCCTCCTTGCACACTGCTGTTATTGTTGTTGTTCTTGTATTAGAAGGATGAAATGTTTGCCTCAGGGCACAGCTGGGATATGTTCTGAGGTCTATGAGACTGGTGAGCTGGAATTCTCAGCCAAAATATTTTTCTACCTATTCCTACCTTTTCATCCCTTGTGAGAGAACAAATATTTCTCAAAAATATGTCTTTCTTATCTCAAAAGACAAGAGGAAGGGCTCCACATTAGCTACACACAATTGGTCATCATACTTAACTCGTATGCATCCATGGTTTTTCTCAAGGGGAGTGAGACCCGGTAAGAGCATCCCTAGAGAAGGGGGAGTGACCTTGCTCTTAGATTGCTTTTTCTGGGGAAAGTTTGGTAAAGTCTGATAACATCTGTTCGTCAGATACTGCCCATCACTATTTGAAAATGAAGAGTTCAGCCTAGGAACAGAGATGAGAAGTCAACCTTGCACATAAAGATGCATTGTTTAAGCTACTCATGCATCCACTCAACAGAAAGTTACTGATCTACTGCTCTGATCCAGGTACTACATGAGGACCAGCTGTATTTTGAGACTATGTATTGAATTCCTTTATTTAATCAATGAATTTTTATTGAGCACCTGCTCTTTGGCTACGTAGGAAGGAACAAGACAAGTGACACCCTACTATGACTGTGTGTAAACAAAAACAAAAACATCTTTTTACAGAACGATTAAGTCATTTTATTTATAAAAGCAGAGGGCAATCTAGCCTGCAGATATAAACAGTTGAAGATAATTTTCTTTGTCAGGCCATTTAGTGTGCGTTGATCATTGTTATTCTCCACATGTTTTAATTATCACTGTCAATGCTAAACAACTTCCTTCCTATTCCGTTCATGTGAAGTAAATACTTTGTTCTTGGGTGATCATTTCTATTAATAATTGCTTTCAATTATATCCAACGAATACTCAAACTTTCTCTGCAAGGTGTATTGTAACAGTCTCCACAACAATGGAACCATAATCTTTGAAAATAATAAATTAGTAAATTTTTGAGAAATCAATGTTGTATGTGGCCAGTGTTGTGTCTGGATGTCTTAAAAAATTCCCTAAGCAACTATAAGTCATTAGAATACAGAAGTAAGCTGAACTTCTTTCTTTGACATGGATCAGGGGCAGACAGCTCTGATATTAGAGACAAAGAAATTCCTTGGCAAAGACTGGCACCCATGTACACCTGGAAGAGAAAAAAGTTTCCCCTAATTCAACATTCTTTCATTTTCAGAAGAATAGAGCCACACATTTGTGATTTAAGGCTATCATCAGACCTCCTGGAACTACACACCAATCTAATAAAACCAAAAATGTTTAGGTGCTGCAGTACAGCCACTAAAGACATTCCCTAAATAAAATTGTGAACCAGATTCAAACTTTTTAAAACTTTTGCCAAAAAAATGAATTTAAGAACTTCTCATCTTGATATGTGCCATGCATTGGTACCGCATAACGTCTCATATAGTAGTGTTAAAGTTGGTTTAGGTTGTTTTTAGGGTAGCAATTCAAGTTTTAACCTGGAGTTCAATTTCACCCCTGCCACTGCTCTCGGGATATTTTGGGCTGTCTGCTGCCAACTAATAACTACTTAACTTACTAGGTATCATTAAAAGAAATCTCTTTCAGGAACTCTCCAGAACTGTGAAGATTTACATCTCAAACATCTGGCACTTCTCAATCCATCTGTGAGGATATTTTAAATTCTTTATTGGAAAGGTACACAAAATAGTACTGGTAATTTCTCATGTTTCAGAATTTACAAATCACCCCACAACTAATTACAGAGAGAAGACTTTCCTCTGGTCAGTAACTTTTACCCTAACCATAACACTTAATTCATCCTTCCTGTAAAGCAATCAGTGAAAGATTTTACTTATGGTAGCAATATAATGTACTTAGTTTTCAAAAAAATTGGCCGGATATGATATAATTGATTTAAAAGCACATTTTAGTGCAAATCTTAAGCATCAGTTATGGAAGAATAAAGCTGTAATGTTATTTACTTACTTCTCATGTATTTATTACAAGTATTTTTTTGGAGTATTTTAATTTTACATTGATATTATAAAGATTTCTGCTATAGCCTGTGACAGACAGACTTCTATCCATAGGAAAAACCAAAGGACAGTCTTGAAATGACTCCAGAAACCCCCCCCAAAGACCAAATAGCACATAACAATTATTAAAAAGGCATTTTTAACTGGAGTAGATACTTTTATATTCATTGTCATTTTTTATCTTGTAAGTCACCTACATGAATCATTCTTCTTTCCTATTTCTTCACATATATGGGCCACTGTTTCACTATGGCAATGTTCTACTTCTAGTAAAATTCCGTAAAAGTACCAAACAGCTCTCTGCACCCAAATTTCATTAGTTAAAACACCAAGAAATCACGTCTTATAGCCAAGTATTCCAAAAAGCTTCATCGTGATATTTGCTTTCATAACTTTTAGAAAAGTTCCTAATAGTTACTTAGACAAATTAACTTTTTGAACAATATTGACCTTGAATATGTAATCTAACATAAAGACAATCATATTCACAAACACAATTTATGTGAATCACTCAATATATTAATAACCCAAATCCAGGTATTGAATGCCCATGTATGAATCAAATGGGTTAGGGCTTTGTTATCTATGTCTTTGAATTTTATGTGAGAGACAGCGGCTACCTAATGAAGACACATTCAGAAATTTGAACAGTCTGTTGAAAAAAATACCTACACTCTCCAACAATTTCATTCTTCATGTTGAACAAAAAACTTTTAAGAAAATAGGCAACATCAACTCTTGGGATTCAGTCATAGAACCTTCAATTATTCTGGAACCAAAGTAAACAATCCTTCTAAGACAAATAGATCCTCTCAAAACTGCACTCTTCTAATTAAACATTACTACAATTAACCCTGATTACAGACATAAAGAATTACACATTGTCTCCACGTCTTTTATTTGTAGGAAAGTTTTAAATGAGAAAAGCCAGAAAGTTTTCATGTCCAAATACCATCAGTTAATGACCATGCATTATTCTCAGATGTCCTGAAGACTATTTCCTAAGTTGTTTAGTTAAATGATCCATAAAATTTTTAAAAAATTATCCAGTATGATAAAATCAGCTTAGCATGCAAATCCATGTAATTATTTGTCTAACTTCTTAGGTTTTGACTTCTATTAAATATCAAGCAATCCTTTATAAAATAATCACATTTACAAAATACCAGCTGATGACACATGATGAATAGAGAAAAAATTAATTACTATGTTTTTAGCTTTAGTAAAATTGTAATTTTAGATTATAAAATTGAATGAACAACCTTATTGCCGTTGCCAGGCACTGTCCTAGGCGCTAAAAAAAAAATGGGCTCTAGGCAGACACGGCCCTTCCCTCTCCAAGCTTTATGGTTTGTATTTTCTAAAGACGTTTGTGTCTCAGATTTTCACTTGTATTCTGTTTTTCGCTAAAACTCTCACAATCCATTTATTGTGAGAATAATTACAGAACTGTCTCATGAGGCTCAGTCTTGGGCGATTAAATGTCACCCCAACAGAGAAAAAGAATGAGAAGACAGGCAGATAACATGTGGAAGTATTCAGCAAACAAGCTTTTCCAAAAAAAGTTATGATCTGAAGTCCACAATACTCCTTCTAGCAGTTCATATATGTTCTCCTTTTAATACAGAAGCAATTGTGCTCAAGTAGTTTTTATGTTATTGCTTAAGCTATATATTATAAGGTATACAAATAGATTACTCAAATCTTCCTTTGCATTCTATAAGGAATTATACACACACACACATCTACATATATTTAAGGAATGCATCAGCTCTTATCAGATAGCTGTCTTAGCATCAATAGCATTTTCTATAAAAGAATGAATCACTCATCATTTAAAGAAATGGTGGTTATTCAGATCATTAGGGAACCTGGTACATGAAGTTACTAAATTCAATCATGGAACTAATTTTCGCTGGTAGTTTAAGATGGCTAAGAAGAAAAAACAAAAGACCTCATATATAGCAATGCCAAATACCCCAAATACATTAATTCTATCTCAAAAAGAGAATTCATGTGATTTATTCACTGCTTGATTTGAAACACCCATATTTTTATGTCCTAGACCATTACTATAATTTAGATTTTTCTTAAAGATTAGAAAAGTACAAATCTGTAACGGGAAGCACTCTAATTATTAGAGAAGGTATTTTCACTATTACAACCTTTGCCAAAACATTTGCATTCAATATAAAGCAACATCTTCAGAAACACGGTTTACAAAGAGAAACTTGAAACACTATTAAACTCCTTATTTGTTATCTTTCCACCTTTTCATAATTTTGCATAGAAAATATCATATTAAAAAATAATCTAATCCATTATTGCCTGAGATCCAAAATGGAGATTTTCAAATTCTATCATTCTTTCAACACCCATTAGTTGGAGTTCTTGTATAAAGATTACATTTTTTTTTTATCAAAAGTATTGATAGCTCAAAATAAAATGTGTTCAAGAAAACATTTCCTTGAATGAAAGCGAGTTTTACGGGTAGAGGAGATAGCACGGTGGCAAAACTGATGTGAGGGGAGAATGTTAAGGTCCCCAGGGAAACTCACACCGGTCCACGCAAAGTTTTACCACACTGTCATTTGGCATAGCAATGACAGAGTTATTGAACTGCTAAAATAAAACCACCTAAGGGGAAAAAAAAAAAAAAAAAAACAACCTCAGACACAAAAGTTCTCACTAGTGTCTGTTAGTAGTATGCCAGAAACACAACTTGGTTTTATAAAACCATTAACTTGTCCAAAGTGTTTTCTTTAAACATATTTTGATGGCATTTAAACAAATGTCTAAATAGTACTACAAAATTATGCTGCAGAAAATCATTTAAAAAGCAATATTGGGGGTGGGGAGGGAGGGTCTTCTAGAATATTCTTTAAATACATTGACACTGCAGTGGTTCTATTAGTTATTGGTGATGGTGAATGACCTAATCCATTATTTCATGAGATCCAAAACGGAGATTTTTGAATTCTATCATTCTTTCAATACCCATTGGTTGGAGTTTTTGTATAAAGATTACATTTTTTTATCAAAAGTATTGATAGCTCAAAATAAAGTGCGTTCAAGAAAAAATAAGTACACTGTCACCATTAAAACATATATCTATGTTTTTATAACCATTCTAACATATTATTAAAATATTTCAGCTACTTTATTTTAACATAAAGATAGTTTCACTATCTGCAATTATAATAAATACCATATTGGGGATACATCACATAGTTTTTAGAAATTAAAGCTGGTTTAGAAAGTTTTGCCATATTTACGTATTACTGCTGTTTTAGTTCCTTACAGAAATTTAGTCAAGTTAATTACGAATCCATTTGGATAGAGTTAAAAACAGAATTTCTGAAGTAGACATTCGTACACCAAAGAAGGAATGGATATTTACTTTTACGTTGTATCACTCTATATTGTCATGCAGACACTTTGAAATAATTATATCATTTCCTACCATGTAATTGTACCTTCTAAACTTACCCTAAGCAAACCATGACAAGTACAAACAGGTCTGATTGAGGGAAGAGCGGTGGCAAGCCCCTATGCCAAAACAAAAATATTTAGAAAAATGAGGCCTATGTCTAAAATTATATTTGGCAGAAAAATGTAATGTTGGAGATACACATAAAATATTTAATAGAACTGAAACACACAAACTGGCTCAAGAAAAAAAAATGTGTATTGTAAGTATATTTCTTTATACTTTAGGCATTTCAGGATTGAAATATCAAAGCAAAGTAAGATAGTAATTATAAAATTAAGGAGGACAGTACCTGAATTCTCTTTTGCACCTAAAACCACCTCCAGGTCTCAAAGATTTTCAAAAGAAGCAGTTCACCCGCAGTATCAGTTCACCCGCAGTGTCTCTACGCAGTATTTTCAGGTTGGGAACTTTCCAGGTTTCAGGAATGTCCCACTCTCCCGGGGAGCCCAAGTATTGTTTCTGGATTGTCTCAGGAGCTGGGGTTTTTCATTCTAATTAGTGACTATAAGTTGTAATTCTATTGTCATCAAAACATTAACCCTTTCTATAATATTTATTTTGTCTGAATAAAAATGAGACTTGTCATCTTACCAGCCTCTAATGTTCAGAAGAAATTGTTGGTGCTGCTAATTTTGGAACCCCGACTGCTCAAAAGTGGCGCGGGGCGGGGGCGGGGGGCACTCAAAAACATGTGTTATTCTCTGTGACCCTTGAGGTGGCCCTTGCCATCATCAATACCGGGACGGTATCTTTTCCATCTGGGTATTCCTACTAGCCTAACTTCTAGGGCGTTAGCCCTCAAAAGCAGGTGTCCTCAGAATCTGTAACAAAACACAGATTTTCACAGGAAGGAACCCGAGTGCACACACACACACACCACACACACACACACACACACACACACACCACACTTTACCTGTTTTTATGCCGAGCCTTTAGCAAGTTTCTTCCAAAGGGAGCCATGGTCCGTGGGGCAAGTGAGTAATCAGAAGCGTATCCTCCAGTGATCTGGTGGGGGGAGGAGAATCTGGATTTCTAGGGTGAAAGCAGGAGGCCTGGGAGCTTTCTCTTCACCTCCTCAGATGTTCGTGGCTTTCAGCTCATTACTGGCTGCTGAGAGAGTTGCTGGAAGTTGTGCAACTGCTGCTTAACTTTTAACTGCTGGATTGTTGTGGCTGCTGCACCTTTGGAGACCTGCCCAGCTCCAGCCTCGAAGAAGGCGTTTGGAAGCAGGAAAAGAAAAAAAAGGAGAGAGGAGAGAGAAAGAGGAGAGAGGAAGGGAGGGGGACGCTATTGTGTTCTGAAGTTATTTACAGACCAGCTAAACTTTAAGAACTCTCAACCCCGCGGGCGTGGTAATACCCATGGCACGGGAATTTTATTCGATTTGGAAACCCCCCTCGCACACTTTCCACACCCAGCCACCAAGTGTACTGAACACACACAAAAGGATTAGAAGTAAATACCCCCCACCTCCAGGCCAGCGCCAATCTTCCAAAAGTAATCTGATCTCGGCAAACGTAAATGAGGGCCAAGAAAACTTTGCCTACGGTTTTACTCCAGAATTCCCTGCCCAGGATGTCAGCGCTTGAAAACACGTTAAGAGCAAACGAAGAAGCTGGAGATTGTATCGAGGGAGACTCACACAACGCTGGGGATTTTAAATTCCTCAACTCATAATTTCAAGATCTTCCTCCAGCCCCTTCGTCCACACTCCCAAGTTCATCTTCCTAGAGCTAAAGGGCTCCCGGGCTGATTGAGTACAACCTTGGCCTTGGAACCAGCTGGGGTTTGGAGTATGAATCCCAAGGCGTTTACGCCGCCGACCCTGCTTCATCGTTGGCATTTACTGAGTCTTTAGGGCCAAGGGAGTTTCAGAGCAAAAGCAAACTGTTCCCGCGCTCAAGTAGGAATGCGAGAGAAGGGCACACCAAGAAGACTCACGCAGCTCCCAGTGAGCGGGGAAGATCGAGGGGAGGGCGCCTTCACCTGATCCCTGAGAGTTCGAACCCCCAACCCAGGCAGCTGGGGGGGGATACAGACCCGCGAGGGAGGGAGACAGCTGCGGGCCCCGCAACCCCCACCCTGTGCTCCGCGGCCCCCACCCTGCGCCCCGCAACCGCGCGGCTCTGGGAAAGCGTGGTCTGGGGGCGAGCGAGCGCTGGGAGAGTTTTCCCAGGACCTTATTTATGGGACTTCAACCCCCAACCCCTGCCCATTCCCACCCCCACCCACTCTTCAGATCAAGGGCTTCCGCAGCGGAAGGTGAGGAAGGGAGGGACGGAGAAGAAAGCCAACAGACTGGCTGGTGAGACTGGGGACCTACGCTAAGAAAATGAATGGCCCACACTTTCTTTGGGAGCTCGTCCCTCACCCGCAACGTCACCAAACAGAAAGTAGTCTCAAAAGTTTCTGTAATTCTTGTTGGCCTTGAGATTCATGCAGTATTCTACAGCACGCAAATAAATCATTTTATCATTATTACAATTCGTCTGTAGTTCTCTGCAATTTATGTATATTTCTATATGTATACGCACATGTACGTTGTATATACTACACAATGTTTTATTGTTTCTTTACACTTTTATATAATTTCTTTTATACGATATCTATATATACCCCCAAATTATTATAAAGTAAAAAAATGATGGTAGACAAGGTTATCATTAAATTACCTTTTTATATTCCTGGGAGAAAATTAGGATTGATCGTCAATAGTTGCAGAAAAAAAAATAGTTTATTGGGTGGTGCCTGTGGCTCAAGGGTTAGGGCACCAACCCCATATACCAGAAGTGGAAGGTTCAAACCTGGCCCCAGCCAAAAAAAAAAAAACTGAAAAAAACCTTTATTTTATTTATTTTAATTTGTATTTTATCTATGTATTTATCTATTTACTTTTTGAGACAGTCTCCCTATGTCTCTCAGGCTAAGGAGCCGAGCCCTGGCCTCAGCCTACCTTACAGCAATCTCAGTCTCCTGGGTTCAGGGGATCCTCCTGCCTCAGCCTCCTGAGTAGCTGGGACTACAGGCGCCGCCAGGATGGCTCCCGAAGTTTTCTATTTTTAGTAGAGGCCGCATCTGGTTCTTGTTCAGGCTGGCCTCAAACTCCCCAGTTCAAATGATCCTCCTGCTCACCCTGCCTGACTGCTAGGATTACATGTGGGAGCCACCGCTCCACCCCAGGGAAGATCTGAAGGTTTTAAAACACCAGGAGTAGGAATGACAGATGTTGTTGTATAAACACATATGTAAACATCTTTATGTATATAAACATAAATACGTATGTATGTATACATTTTCCATATGTATACGTTAGATGCAATGTAAACTACAGAGTGTTGGGTTACTCACTCATGTTTCTTTTCCTGATTTTATTTTATTTTACTGGCACTTCTAAAATATGATTTAGGTTCAGCACCAGAGCTCAGTGGTTAGTGCCCCCTCCACATACGCTGGGGCTGGCGAGTTCAAACACAACCTGGGCCTGCTAAACAACAATGCCAACTATAACAAAAAATTTAAAAAAGTAGCCAGGCATTGGGGCAGGCGCCTGTAGTCCCAGCTACTTGGGAGGCTGAGGCAAGAGAATTGCTTAAGTCAAAGAGTTTGAGGTTGCTGTGAGCTGTGTTGCCACAGCAGACACTCTACGGAGGGTGACATAGTGAGATTCTGTCTCAAAAAAAAAAAAAAGTAAAAATAAAAAAAAACTATGATTTAGCCTATTATGGAAGTTTATGTAGTTATTCTAAGTTGTTTAAAATATAATCCCCTACAGCTATGTATTTGCCTATTAATATAAATATGGTAATCACTTAGCAAAAATTTTCCATTTACAAATTTTCCATTTACAAATGTCCTTGTATTTCCAGTAGCTTCATTTTTCCACCATTAACACTATATATATATAGTATTACATTTTTCAATAAAAGAATGTCAATAGAAAAAGAGGAAACAATCTTACGTATTTACTTGCAAAAATTTTATGTTGAGTTTCAAGTTACATAAATTAATCTTATTTATGTGGGATGTTATTAATCCTCACACAAAATATTCCATTCATAATTTTCACCAGGAGCTCTTGGTTGTATAAGAGTTAAGTACAAGGGGGGTTGTGCACATTAAGTATATACAATTTTTGTCAGTTATACCTAAATAAAGCTGGGGGGGGAAGCAAAGGGTTAATGTTTCTCAGACATCAAAAGCTGAAAGAAATAATAAAAGAAACAGACACTAATTTCTAAGTAGAAAAGCAGGCAAATAATGATCTTAAAATAACAAAACCATGAGGTTTTTAAGAATTTTAATTTCTTTATTCACTTGTTTAAAGATAGGGTCTTGCTATGTTGCCCAGCCTTGAGTGCAGTAGCTGTTTACATGGGCAAACATTGTGGATTATAGCTTGGAATTCTGGATGACCTCAAGTAGTCCTTTCCTTTCAGCCTCCCAGTAGCTAGGACTACAGGCAGGTATCACCATATCTGCCTATAGTTCTGTTTTTTAGAAGGCCACCTTCACTAGGAACCAGATATTGTAGAATTAAATTGAAACAAGATTTTATTTTGTATCTACCAAATCGGGTAATGTTTAAAATGTTGATGTTCATCTGTGTCTTTATGGTAGTCAAGTATCCTACCCTGAGTGAGTAGTATAAATTGGCATGTTATTTTTAGAAATAAGTTTGGCTATGCATAGCAATAACCCTCAAAATATTCAAACTCTCATCCAAGTTTTTCCAATAAGAACTTTCCCCAAAGAAATAATCCATTGTATAAAAAGCCGTATGCTCACTGATATTCATTTTGAGAACTAAACGAAATAATACATGCAAAGTGCTGACACAGAGTATTAGCCTAAGGACTTACTATTTTTTAATATGAGATAGAGGTTTTGTTCAGAAAAAATTATCTCAAACTTGAAAATAAGGCACACAAATGGCTGCATGTTCTTTCAAAGACATAATGAAGCATTGTCTAATAGTCCCTCTCAAAGATTATACAATTGTCTGAAAGGAAGCATTTTTTTTGCTTACTATTTTTGATTAGGCTAAGACTTTGAAATAGATGTTAAATTATTCAAATAATAAGTGAATTTTTTTTTTTTTGTTCAGGAGCAATACAAATGATTTTTGTCCAGTAGAAAAGATAACCCAAACTAATTTTATTTTATTTATTTTATTTAATTTTTTTTCCCAGTTTTTGGCCGGGACTGGGTTTGATCCAGCCACCTCTGATATATGGGACCACACCCTATTCCTTTGAGCCACACTAACTGCTCCATTCAAACTAATTTTAAACATTTAATTTTATCTCAGTATTCTGTCTTACATGCACTCTCTCTATGTCTTTCCTATCCACTTTTGGACCAGCTTTATAATTCTGCTCATCCTTTCTTAATGATGTAAGTCATATTTGCTCATTATATTTCTATGAAATAGATAAATTCAATTTTCCTGAAAATTGTGCCTTGAAAAATTGTAATAATACATAAGTTCTATTCTGAACAAATAAGATGTCTTCATAGAAGCAAGATGGTTACTTATCTATATAATTTCCACTTTTCTTAAAACATGAAATGTGTTAAAAAAGGTTTGTATGGTAGAAGATAGTTAGAATGTTCTTTCACTCATCTGTGAGTATAAAGCTCAGCCAAAGTATTAATAGAGAGAAAAGATGTATTTCCTTACACATTTAAATTAACATATGGGAAATCAACTTTGAAATGGCACATTGTACTTGATATTGAAAGAATGAGTAACTATTAAATGAATTAAATGAGAATTATTTAATCTTTGGTTAAGCTAATATCAAGAGTGAAACAATGTTAAAACATGCATTCTAATAGAAAACCCTGTCTCTTTGGCTTGGCGCCTGTGGCTCAATTGGCTAAGGCACCAGCCACATATGCCTAAGGTTGTGGGTTTGAATCCAGCCCGGGCCCGCCAGACAACAATGATGGCTGCAACCAAAAAATAGCTGGGCATTGTGGCGGGCACCTGTGGTCCCAGCTACTTGGGAGGCGGAGGCAGGAGACTCGCTTGAGCCCAGGAGTTGGAGGTTGCTGTGAGCTGTGATGCCACAGCACTCTACCCTGGGGGACAGCTTGAGGCTCAGTCTCAAAAAAAAAAAAAAAAAAAAAAAGAAAGAAAAGAAAACCCTGTTTTTGAAACAGGAATAACCAAGAAAATAAATTGATCAATTTTTGGTCTTGTTCACTTTTAAGACATAGACCCAGCTTTTTTTCATAGTACTAAGTCTCAATTCCCTTTCTGACGACTAAATTTCCAGATTCCTTGAGCTGACCTTATGCATGCACAGAATGGAAAGTTAAATCATGATACAGTATCCTAACTGTTCATGTTAATCTCTCAACCGCCTTCCTCCTCCCTACATAATAAAAGCTAATCTTTTAAAATTACCACTCTCGATCACAGCTTCAATCCTTTTTATACTCTTTCAAAATATAGTCCAAACTCTATAGCTGGTAGCAAAGCCTCCTTATCATATGGGCTCTTCTGATTTTTGGCATTTGCATATGTAGTTTCAGTAAAAGGGTGGCAGATGTGGCAATGGAGTTTATAGAGCAAGAGTTTGGGAGCTGTACTGTCAGAGATCCATGACATAGCTTGGTCACTTTCTAGGACAGACCTTGGGTAAATTACTTAACATTTTGACCTTGTTTTCTGATCAGAAAAATGAAAAAAAAATGCATCCTTATGACTTTTTTCTTTGAAAATCTATCTTACAGAGATGTATTCTTATCGCTAGAAATTTTCTTTTTACATTTTAATGATTAAATTGGCTTACTGGCATAATTGTCATAGGGTGTCTGTGCTCGTAAGAGCCAGTTTTCCCCAGGGCCTGCATAAAAAGAACAGCAGAGCTGAAATTCCAAGTCTTGGATTACGCAGGGACTTGACCATGAGCCAATCTGTCACCATTTAAATGGTAACCTGTGAGGAAATAACATGCCAGGTAGCTTGTTATAATCCATCAGTTCATCTGATTTACTCCCATTCGCAATTAAGGGGAAAATATAAGATATAGAACCTGTTTTGTATGGGGAAAAAAAAAACAGAACTAAGAAATAAATAGTGCTGGCTGGAAGAGTGGGGCCAGAATTTGAGGGAGACTCCTTGGAGAATATGGCAGTGGCCCAAAGACACTGCCATGTAAAACAGTGTTATTTGTAACAGAAGGTAAAAAATCCCCCAAAAAATTTAGTGGAGGAGAGTTGATTAAATTGAATTCCAAAGCTGCATCTACTACTGATACTATTATCATTATTATTAATCCACAATGAGTATCCATCTTCTTCAGTTCTTTCTTGTCTTAAATTTGCTGATGGTAATAGGAATTGAGTCCATAAATTGGAATAATTTTTTTTTCATAAAGCCTTTTAAATATGAATGTAGGCATAATGGGTTGTAAAATAATTCTCTAAGGTTTTAAGCATAGAAGAAATAGCTATCTTGAATGGCTTAGTATATCCCAAGAATGGATTCTACTTCAGCTCTAGAATTCTATGGTGACAATGTCCTTTTGATTCTTCATAAACGTGTAGAGTGGCACTCCTAGGCTTTGTAGAAGTTTTATAGTCAGGTGTCTAATTAGTCATCCGGATTCAATAGGCGGTTCCATTAAAAATGGCTTTTAACAATTTAAACTCAGAGTCTGAATGGCTGACTGGTTGGGTGTTGGCCAATTACTTGCGTCCTAAATAAAGGGCCAGATTTCCTCACTTGTAGCCATCACTATTATTAACTCTAATGAGGTAAAGTGACAGATATCTATGATGCTAAATGATGCTAGAAATTGTTTAATATCAAAGAAACACTTGCACGCTGTGACACACAAACACTTTAGGAAATAAAATATATGTATATGAACACACCAAATATACATTTGCTTGCTATAGTAAATCATATATTATGTTTCAGGGCTTTACACAAGGCATATCTATATTTACTATTTTTTTATTTTTTGAATCAGAGTATGGTCAGCAGGAAAGAAAACATTTTCTCAATTTTATTGATAAGAAACTGAAGTTGAGAGCCATGACATGAACGTATAATTCCTCAAAACAAAACCAGGGCCGAACTAAAAGATGATTTTATAATTGATAAAAATCATAGCTACCCTCTACATTAAATCTCTCATTATATAAATGAAAAATATGAGACCTGGAGATAAACACACATACTCAAGGGCACTTATTCACATGGAATAGAACCAAAAATAGACCTTGCTGACTATAGTAATCACTGGGTTATAGATTATTTTCATTTGACATAGAAGAGAGAACAAAACAAAAATCTAGGGACTAAAAGAGACCTTAGATTTTATTCATGGAAATCTTCATTTTGCTGCCAAACGTTCTGAGTCTAGAGGGAGTGAATTTCTCAGCTTCACACAGTAGCAAGGTTGGAGCATAGATCTCCTGACGCAGTATTCTTTTTAAATTATGTAACTCTTTATGTTTAATCTATTTGCAATCATTTAAATGTCTAGGGCTCAAACCTCACCTCTATGTCACGGTGTATAAAGAAACAAAATAGCTGTAATCCAATATCAAGGGATTTCATTTATGGGTAAAATGTGATATCTTGATACGTGTATGTAATGTAGAATGATCAAATCAAGCGAGTTATCATATCCATCAGCTTACTTATCCATATTTTTTATAGTAAGATATTTGAAATTTACTCTTAGTTACTTTGAAATTATGATTTTTCAACTGCATATAATATGAATCTTTTAAAAAAGAAAAGAAATTTCATGAACTCACAAAGCACTAGTGGAACTTTTTTTAAAAACAATGTCTTAGGCTCGGAACCCATAGCTCAGTGAGTAGGGCGCTGGCCACATACACCAAGGCTGGCAGGTTCTCGGGTTAGAGCCTGGTCTGGGCCTGAGGAACAACAATGACAGCTGCAATAGAAAAATAACAAGGAGTTGTGGCAGGTGCCTGTAGTCCAAGCTACTTGGGAGGCTGAAGCAAGAGGATCACTTGAACCCAAGAGTTTGAGGTTGCTGTGAGCTGTGACAGCAGACACTCTACCAAGGGCAACATAGTGAGACTCTGTCTCAAAAAAAAAGAAAACAAGTTTTGTACAGATGTGTAGTGTTCTTATTACTAGTGATTTATGTGTCATGTTTCAATGACTCACAGACTAATAATTTTAAAATTCAGAGCTATCCTTTAGCAAATCAGTGATGGACATAGAAAGAAAAGCTGATACCATGTTTCTAGTCAAGATATCAGTCACTATAGATAGTTAAGATGAGAGAGGTTTGCTGCAGAGAATTAGTACCAGGGTATTGAAAAGAATGTAGAAACAAAAGCAGAACACCAGAAGCTAGTATTTGTGCAGGAGGAAATATTTGAAGTATTTTTCAATTCAGAGCATTTAAAGAATATTACAAAGGATATTCATTTGTCAGTTTAAAGCCCTGGACTTTGCCTTAAATATCACTAACTCCAAAAATAAAAACCTCATATCTGGATTCCCTCCTAATGGATTGGGTGAGTGGGAATTTGAAGTGGGACTCTGTGAGAATTTGAAGAAAATATCATGTAATGACAAATGCTGATACATTTTAGTAAAGATTAAAAAATCATTAAAATATTAGTTTAAAACATGCTAACAGACTTTTAATTAATGATTTTGCTAATCATTATTCCTTACCATTTATGTTTGGTCCACGTTTAAGGGAAACATTAACTCAAAGCTAATCTTTGATACTGCTGATATTTATTGGACATCAAGCTCATGCAAGGCCCTAAATTAAAAGCCTGCTATTGAAAGATGAGAAAGCATAGCTCTGGGGTTCAAAATCTTGAGGTGAGTGGGAAAAACAATTATAACACAAAGTATCATTCTTTGAATTGAACTATTTATAGAGTACCATGATGACAGAGGAGTGTGGTGTAAGCAAGAACATTTATTCAGATGGTTAAGGAAAATCACAGTAACTCTGAGAAACAGGCATCATGATTGCTGCTTTATGATGTTAATAATGGCTTAGAATTATAATATAACCACTTAAATTGCTAAATTGCTATCGGAAATTTTTCCTTAATTGGTATTTTACTTTCCTTAAATAGATGTGGGACCATTTTCTTTTTTAAACTTACTAAAGATTTGTTAATGTGATGTGACTTTAGCACTGTACCAGTTTTCATTCCTATGATATGGAGGACATATTAGCTTAATATTTATCTGAGCACTACCACCAACTGTTGCTGACTGGATTTTGTTACCCCTCTAAATGTACATATTGAAGTCCTAACTCTATACGACTACATTTGGACAGAATATCTTTAAGGCAATAATTAAGGCTAAATGAAGACAGAAGGGTAAGGTGCTGACCCAATAGAGCCCATGTCCTTATGAGAGGAAGAGGCACGCACCTAAGTTCTGTGTCTTACCACTCACAAACAGATGAAAGGTCATGGGATGGCAGAACCAGGAGGTGGCTGCCTATAAGCTGGATAGGGAGCCCTCAACAAAAACTGGATTCAGGCATTGTGATCAATTATTTAAATGCTTACTTGCAAGTCAACTGCTCTTATTTTTCTTTTGTCTTTCCTAGTACTTTCCATAAGTAGGACTGCTTTGTTTCTGTACATAAGGAGGAGAGAAGCAAAGAAGAGAAAGTTGATATTAGATAACGGAAGTATCTACTGTAGATCAGGAGGAGAGAAGTGAAGAAGGGAAAGTTGATATTAGATAACAGATGTATTTACTTAATGATCAACAAGAAATTTTGAAAGGAGACTATATTGCTAACCCCATCCAGTGGTTTAGATTTTAATATGGTGATAAGGTTGATGTTATTATGTAGTAGAACCCTAAGAACAACAATTTAGAAACAGGACATAGAAGTGAACATAAAATTCACAGGAGGAATAAAGAAGCTCAGTGTTAAGATGCTAGAAAATGCATCCATATATTCTTCTCCCTTCAATAGGTAAAGCTTGATTCCCTTTTTCTTAAAGGTAGATGGTTCTCAGTAGCATACTCGCAATGGATGGAAGTTGATTAGATTTAGTGACTTGCTTCTAACAAATAGTGGTAGAAGTGATAATGTATCGTTTTCAGTACTGGGTTTTAAGACTTGGCTTCTATCTTGCTCTGTGGGAGGTCATAATGTAAGCAGCCTTATAGAGAGGCACATGTTGTGAGGAGGTGAAGCCTCCTGCCAATGGTCATAAGAATTAGTTTAGAAGGTTCTCCTGTCCCTTCTGAGATTGCAGGCTTCATCTGATATCTCATGAGACCTTTACCTGAAATCTCTTGAGACCTTTGGACAGAACCACCCAGCAAAACTGCTCCCAGGTTCTGGACTTTTGCGAATGCCTTAGTTAAGAAATGTTTGATGCTAAGTTTTGGAATAAATTGTTACATACAACTGAATAACCACTACAATTAGACTCACCAGGTACTAGAGAAAGGCAAAATAAGTCAACAAAAATAAGTCAATTCTTAAACATTAGATTGGTCAAATTTTAAAAGAATAATAATCCTGCCAATTTACCAGACACACATTACTTATGAGTATTTCACTGAAACTCCAGGTTTGAAAAATGATTTGCCAGCATGCCAACTATAAAACATAAACCCACACATATCTCTGACTTAATGATTCTACTTCTAAAAATCTAACCTAAAAGAGTACAGTATCTATAAATGTCCAAAAAGGTGTACTTTTGCACCATTTTGGGCAATAGTAAAAAATAAATTATCTAACAACCACGTATTATATGACAGACACTATCCTTAATGCTTATAAGAGCCTAGGAGATTGGCTCATTTTATAATCCATTTTATGGATAAGAGAAACTGGGAACAGAGATGTGAAATAACTTGTTTAAAGTCACAAAATTCCTATGTGGCAGAACAAAGATGTAAAGACATGCTTCAATTTAATATAGTAAATGTGTTTTAATAGAAGAATGTTTAAATAAATAATGCACTCCAGTTACAGACTACTGGACATGGATATTTTAAAGAATAAGCTAGCTGGCATTGTGGCAGGCACCTGTAGGCCCAGCTACTAGGGAGGCTGAGGCAAGAGAATCGCTTAAGCCCAAGAGTTTGAGGTTGCTGTGAGCTGTGATGCCACAGCACTCTACTGAGGGTGACATAGTTAGATTCTGTCTCTAAAAAATAATAATAATAATAAAAGAATAAGGTAGATCCCTAGATAATGTCACTTTGTGACATTTTCTTTCAAGTGATTGAAAGAGATTGCCAACTAAAACACCTCAGGGTATTCAGCGGGATATTCTTATTAATATCATGACCTAGGTAGCTCTAATAGATTGCCCCATGTGGAACATGGGTACATTATTTCTAGAGTGTCTGATTTTTTTCAAGGGAAACCATGAAAATTGATATTTTTAAGTAAAAATTTGCCATGTTAAATGAGTGACCACAAAGTGCCATTTTTTTGTTTGTTTGTTTTTGTTCTGAGACTGAGTCTTACTCTGTCTCCTTAGGTAGAGTGCTGTAATGTCATATACCTCACAGCAACTTCAAATTCCTGGGCTTGAGCAATCCTTTTACCTTAGCCTCCTAAGTAGCTGGGACTACAGTCACCTGCCACAACACCTGCCTAGTTTTTTTTTTTTTCTTTCCTATTTTTAGTTGAGATAGGGGTCTCAGGTTGGTTTTGAACTTCTGAGCTAAAGTAATCCACATGACTTATCCTCCCAGAGGGCTAGGATTACAGGTATGAGCCACCCCAGGCCCAGCCAACAAATTACATTTTTAAAAATGCTAAGATGAAACATAGCATTTCTGAATCAAGACTACCCACTGTTGCAGGCTGAGAACTCTATAAATTAAAAATAATAAATTAAGGATTAGTTATTCAAAGCTACTGGATCAAAACTTCACTGAACTGTGCTTGACTATACAACCATATCTAAGGAAATGATGTCTTATTCAAATCCACTGGAGTCTGGAAAAGTGAAGAGAAAGATGTGATGCACCCAGACAATGTCAGTAGTAGTACTGCCCATCCATGAAGCAACCTGTAAGGTCAGATCTATTGTGTACTCCACACCGGCTTATGGAAGAATGACTGAGAACTTGGACTCTTTAGCCAGAACACATGTGTCTGAAGCTCACCTCAGACACTTAGTAGCTACTCAACACCTCTGTGCCTTTGTGCTCTATTTGTAATGCAGGGATCTGACCATGCCTCATAGAGATGCTGTGAGAAAATAATGGCGCCATCACAGCAGCTATTTTTACTATGGAGATGGAGCATTAGATTAGCAGAGTCTGGTGCCAGAAACCGTTCTTATCACTTAACATTTTTTTTTTTTTTTGCTGACATTATTTTCAGAAAACAATTCCTGATTATAATAGGCTTGTGTAAAAGGAAAGAATGTCTTGGCCTGAGGATATGACAGCAGACACTATTATAGTTAAAGACCTTGGTATATATTAAGAAATTGCCATTCTTTCTTTTATTTTTTAGAATTGAGAGCTAAAATTGCTTGTATTTACGGTATACAACATGTTGTTTTGAAGTATAGCACATTATGGAATAACTCTGGCCAATTAGCACATGCATTACCTCAAATAGTTATTTCTGTGATGAGAAAACTTCACATCCATGCTCTTAGAATTTTTCAAGAGTATATTATTAACTATAGTCACTTATTTTATAACAGATCTCTTGAACTTGTTTCTCCTAACTGAAATTTTGTAAACGTTGACCACCACTTTCCAACTCTTCACTCTGCTACCCACTGGAGCACACGAGGCCATGATAACCACCCTTCTGCTTTTAACTTCTCTTGGGTTACTTTTTGTATATGAGTGAATTCATACACCATTTTCCTATGTCTAGTTTGTTTCATTTAACATAACGTCCTTGAGATTTAGCCACGTTGTTGAAAATGCCGGAATTTCTTTTTTTTTCACGGCTGAACAGTTCACTATGTGTATATAACACTATAATTTTTTCCCATTCATTCATTGATAGACATTTAGGTTGACTCCATATCTTGACTATTGTGAATAATGCTTCAATAAACATAAGCATACAATTGTCTTTTTGACATAGCAATTTCTTTTCCTTTTATAGATGGTATCTAAAAAGTAATCCCTATAGTTGGTCAAAATATATAGGGGAAATGAGAAAATGCAGCCAAATGTACCTTTATTTACAAAATCTTCATTACAAACTTACAAAGAGGTGGCCAATAGGTTAGAGAATATTTTGTAAATACAGTAGAGCCTCTTAAGTTGACCACCCCAAAGACTACAACAAACTGGGCAAGATACAGAAGTGGTCAACATAAGAAACTAGGAGGACCCACTCCTTTGAGCCACAGGTGCCACCCCATTTGCCCATTTTTTAAATTGGTTTTGTTTTTAATTGCTATTGAGTTGAGTTCCTTATCTGTATATTTTTGGATATTAACCCTTCATCAGATGTATAGTTTGCAGATATTTTCTCTCATTCTGTAGATTTTCTACTCACTCTATCAATTCTTTCCTCTCTAAAAGCTTTAAATTTGATGTAATCACATTTTTCTATGATTTTTTTTTGTTGTTGTTTATGCTTTTGGGGTCTTATCCAAGAAATCATTGCCCAGACTAAGGCCATGAAGATTTTCCCTTATGTTTACTGCTAGCTTTACAGTTTCATGTGTGTTCAAGTCCTTAATCCCCACTGATGTGATTTTTACTTATAGTGTAAGATGAGGATCTAATTCCATTCTTCTGTATGTACATATCCAGTTTTCCCAATACCATTTAATGAGGAAACCACTTTTTCATGGTTGGGTGTTCTTGGCATCTTTTATGAAAATCAATCAACTGGGAATGTGTGGATTTACTTCTGGGCTCTCTATTTTGTTTCATTGGTCTGTGTCTTTTTTCATGCCATTACCATGATATTTTGATTACGGTAGCTTTTTTTTTTTTTTTTTGCAGTTTTTGGCCAGGGCTGGGTTTGAACCCACCACCTCTGGCATATGGGGCCGGCGGTCTACTCTTTTGAGCCACAGGCACTGCCCGATATGGTAGCTTTGTAGTAGATTTTTAAATTAGATAGTTGGATGCCTCTAGCTTTGTTCTTTTTGCTCAGGTTTTCTGGGGCTATTGGGGAGTCTTTCATGGCTTTATAAAAATTTTCTTTCCAATTTCTTGGAAAAAATGCCATTGGGGGTTTGAATCTGTAGATAGCTTTAAGTCACATGGACTTTTTTTTAATTAAAAAAAAATTCAGTGCAGTTCAAAAATCAGTGTATCTGATTGATTTGAGCTTGTTCACTGCCAAACCCGGAAATAGGTCTGCTTAAATTTGTCTGTCTATATTTGTAACCAAGATACACAGGAATCTGCTTCATTGAACTTTAAACTTCTTATTCTTCTTATTTTTCTTGATCTTGATTGATTTGGCATCCTTTCGCCTGGCTGTGATCATGACATCCTTGAGGTCCTCCCCTTTTCTAAGCATGGCCATTAGGCGTGCAGAAATGGTGTGACCAGCACAGCAAGTAGTGAAAAATGAGGAGGATGAAACAGAATCTATATGGATTTTTTTTTTTCAGCTTTAGTGAGGTATAATTTACATACTACAAAATTCGTACATTTTAAATGGACAGTTGGTGAGTTTTAGTAAATTTATACAGCTGTGCAATTATTGCCACACCCCCCCCCCCCAAAGTTTCCCTTGCCTAACTGTGTGCATCACTTCCTGATCTGATTGCCTCTTCAGGTAACTACTTATCTGATTTCTGTCACAGAATGGTAGCTTTTTCACAAATTTCATTCTAACAAAATAATTTAAAATGCAGTCTTTTGAGTCATTTTCTTAAACTTAGTTTAATACTTTTGAGGTTAAGATATTCTTTTCATCCAGGAGACATCTTTCCATCTATTTGTATCTATATCAATGTTTTACTCTATTCAGTGTACAAATCGTTCACCTCCTCCGTTAAATTTACTCCAACATATTTTTTTAAATGTGTTTATTTGTTATTTGTTTATTGTAGCCGTTGTTGACGGGATTGCTTTCTCGATTTTCTTCTCGGGTAGTTAGTGGTTAGTGTGTGGACATGCCACTGACTTTGAATGTTGATTTTTTTACCCTTCAACTTTACTGAATTCCTTGATTAGCTCTAACTTGTTTTGGTGAGGAATTTAGAGTTTTATCCGTAGAAGATCCTGTTTTCTTCAAACAGACACAGTTTTATTTTTCATAATTTTGAAATATTAATGCATAAAAATGTTTTGTGTTACATGGATAGTTTTGGAATGCTTGAGTCAGAGCTATTGGTGTGCCCTTCACCCATAGACTAGTCACTGTAGCCATTAGGTACGTTTTTGCCCCTCTCCACCTTCTCTTGTTTGTTTTCCAATAACTTTTACTTCTCTCTGTGTCTATGACTTAGTTCCAATTTATTAAAGAGTATATGTGGTGTTTATTTTTCTATTCTGAATATACTTTTCTTAGGATATTGGTCTCAAACAGACATAATTTAACTTGTTTCTTTCCAATTGGGATGTCTTTTAGTTCTTCCTCTTGCTTAATTGCTCTGGCTAGGACATCCAGTACTATGTTGAATAGAAGTGGCAAGTGTGGGCATGCTTGTTTTGCTTCTGGTCTTAGAAGAAAAGCTTTCAGCTTCTCATCATTTGAGTGTAATGTTAGCAGTGAGCTTGTTATAGATGGCCTTTATTGTGTTGAGGTACATTTCTGTTACAGCTTACGTATTGATAGTTTTTGTTATGAAAAGATGGTGAATTTTGCAGAATGCCCTTTCTACAACTGTTGAGACGATAATATGAATTTTGTCTTTCATTCTGTTAATGTGGCATATTGCATTTATTGATTTGTATCTTGTGAATCTCTTTGCAACCCAGGGATAAATCCCATTTATAATGATGATTGGCTCTTTCAGTGTGCTGTTGAATTTGGTTTGCTAGTATTTTCTTGAGAGTATTTGCATTTATGTTCACTGGGAATAGTATTCTGTAATTTTCTTTTCTTGTAGTGCTTTTATCTGACTTGGTATCAGGGTAATGGAGGCCTCTTTGATTTTTTTGAATAGTTTGGGAAAGATTGGTATTAGTTCTGTAAATATCTGGTACAGTTTTATAGTTTAACAGTGAATAATGGGGTCCTGGGTTTTTCTTTGATAAAAGACTTTTTATTTCCAATTTAATCTCATTACTGTTCTCCTTCTCCATGATTTAGTCTCAGTAGATTGGATATGTCAAGGAATTTTACTATTGCTTCTAGGCTGCCCAGTATGTTGGCATATGATATTCACAATAGTCTTTTTTGTATTTTGGTATTATCATTTGTAATGTCTTCTTCATTTCTGATTTTATTTGTTTCACCTCTTCTATTTTGAGTTAACTAAAGCTTTGCTTATTTTGTTTATCTTTTTAAGAAATCAACTCTCCACCTCATTTTTTCTTTTCTTTTCTTTTTTTTTTTTTTTGGCCAGGGCTGGGTATGAACCTACTACCTCTGGCATGTGGGTCCAGTGCCCTACTCCTTTGAGCCACAGGTGCTGCCCTTTTATTTTTTATTTTCTTCCTTCCCTAACTTTGGGCTTAATTTGTTCTTTTTTTGGTTAATTCATCAGGTATAAACTTACCTTCTTTATTTGGTATTATTCTTCCTTTTGGATATGGAAGGGTATCCAGTATTGCTATGATTCACTCTCAGAATTGCTATTCCTGCTTCCCAGAGTTTTGGTATGTTGTGTTTCCATTTCAGTTTTCCTCAAGCTATAATTTCTTCTTCTATCCAGTGGTTATATAGGAGCACATTGTTTAATTTCCACGTATTTGTGAATTTTCCAAAATTTCTTCCCTTATTTATTTCTAATGTTATACCACTGTGGTCAGAGAAGTTCCCTGATATGATTTTAATTTAGAAGACATTTTTAAATGAATAGCAGTGAAAGTACAACTTAGCAAAATTAGTGGGAAATAGTTCAACCCTTAATTTAATGAAAAGTTATAAATTTGAAAGTTTGTATTAAAACTACAAGAGATTTGAAAGACAAAAAGCATGTTCTTATTCACGTATGGGAGCCAAATTTGATCAAAATTAATCTCATGGAGACAAAGAGTATAATGATGGTTACCAAAAGTTGGAAATAAAGTTGGGATGGTTAGTGCATACAGAGATGTAATTACATAGTTACATAAAATGAACATTGATAGCACAGTATAGTAACTATAATCAACAATTAGTTAGGGTACGCTTTCAAGAAACTAAAAGAGTGGAATTGGAATGTTCCTAACATAAACGATAAATGCCTGAAGTAATATACATTCCAATCACCCTGATTTGATTAATACACACTGTATGTCTGTATCAAAATATTACATGTACCTTATAAACATATACAACTACTTTGTATCCATAATAATTACAAATAAAAAATTTAAAAAGATAACAGTTTTTAAATCAATATTCTAAGCTTACCTCAAAGAAGATAGAGAAGAGTAATTTAAACCAAAAGTACAGTTGATGCTTTAACAAGCCCAGCACAGTTAAAAATCAATGTATAAATTTAGGTCCCCCCAATTTTGACTACTAATAGCCTCAGACCTACATTACTGATAACGTAAACAGTTAGGGTTTTATCTCAACAACATAATTTTGATTTAACATTAAAAAAAACTGTCAAAAGAATTCATCACACCAATGGAAAAGAAAGGCAAAATTTATATGATAATACATTTGGCAAAAGCATTTGACACAATTGAGCACCCACTTGTGATTTAAAAATCTCTCAGCAAACTAGCAATGTATATAAAATTGTAATATATCATTCTGAAATACTAAACTCCTTCCATCTGAAATCAGGAATAGGGCAAGTATTTCTGCTCTCACCACTTTATTGTCATTGTACTGGAGGTTCTAATTAATTCAGTAAGAAATAATAACAATAGCAAGGATATCAATAATTTAATGTTTAAAAAGGAAGACAAAAAGGATCTTTATTTTCAGACAGTATGATTGTTTAGTTAGAGAATAGAAAAGCATCTACAAAAGAAAGGCTAATACATCAAATGAGTGAATTTGGAAACATTGCAGTACAAAATGACAACATGCCAATATCAATCTGGTGTCCATATGCTAAAAATAAATAACTAGAAATTAAAAATATGATAGAATGAACCTCTAGTCTGAAAATTACCAAAGGTAACTGAGAATATATTCATAGAATGTACATAGTCTATTGAAGAAATTTGAAATTTCTTCAATTTTGATTGATTGATGGATCATACTATGGATTATACTATGGATAGATTATACTGTGTTGAAGACATCAGTTATCTCCAGTTTGATCACTTTGATTCAATGACATCCCAGTCAAATTCAGGTATTAAAATATAAACAAACAACTCAATTGGGAATTGCATGTGGAAATGTGAAGAACTTAAGGTATTCAAAATGATTTTAGGCTCGGCACCTGTGGCTCAATCGGCTAAGGCGCCAGCCACGTACACCTAAGGTGGCGGGTTCGAATCCCCAGCCCGGGCCCGGCAAACAACAATGATGGCTGCAACCAAAAAATGGCCAGGCGTTGTGGCGGGCGCCTGT
>CAUYQV010057477.1:0-22472 GCA_963574575.1 Galagoides demidoff | reverse complement strand
CGCCTGTGGTCCCAGCTACTTGGGAGGCGGAGGCAGGAGACTCGCTTGAGCCCAGGAGTTGGAGGTTGCTGTGAGCTGTGATGCCATGGCACTCTACCCAGGGGGATAGCTTGAGGCTCCGTCTCAAAAAAAAAAAATTCAAACTTAACTGCATGTTCAGGATTTTATCTGGAAATCCTGGAATTGAAGTCCATCTGAATAAGAGATTGGGTTCAGCAGGTAGAATGAAAAAGAGATTCTGCTCTAGGAAAACAGGACAGTCAAAGACACAAAGGCTTTGATGCTGTTTGAGGGGCAATGGAAGACTTGACTAAAGGAGAGGGTATTTTACCTTGTACATATACAGGAGTAAATGAAATCTAATAATCCTTGGCCCATTTGTTTCCTCTAGAAAATAAATTCCCACTTAATGATGCCATCTGAATACCTCCTCTAAAAATTAGTACCAAAAATGTAAGTGAAAAATGGAATGCCCTTTAACATCCAATTTCTATTTCAAACAGACTAGTTTCATCACAGACTGCTTTCTGGTCTGGTTGAATTCTGATGACAGGCCTCCAGGAGTCTGAGTAGCTTTAAGTAACACTAAATGAAAATCTGAGAGGTTGGATGAGGCTAATTTTTTTAGGTTATTGCTGAACGATTGACCAAGGTACAAAGGACAAAAAATCAATGGGAAGTGCTGAGTCACTTTGCATCATCCTAGCAGACACGAGGGGTGAGCAGAATAGTTTGACAAATACTTACGGGGGGTCCAGTAGGGCCTGGAGCACCTGGAATGCCAGGAAGTCCTTGCAGACCCTAAAAGAGATGGTTGCTGTCATCAAATCTGTTATATCATTTAGAGCAAGGCATTTTAGTTATTAAATGTTTTGACCATTAAACATGAAATATGTGTTTTGGCTAAGTGAGGAACATAATGTATACCATATACAAATACCAATTTTTAAAGAATAGGGAAGGTGAACCAAAATGCTGTAACATGGAATCTTAACAAAGAACGTTTAATTTCTTCAGTGATTCATAAAACATTTTATTATAGTACACAGCCCCCCATCCTCAGTAGTATCTAAGAATCCAATATTGCTAAAACACAGAAATACACATTTTAGACTGGCAGAATGCCATCCAAGAAATATGTAATTACACCAAAGCTTCACTCAGCTAGTAGAAAAATGGAATATTTTTATGATATAATATTTAGTTTAGCTGATCAGCTCTTTATATAAATGTAGCTCATTGCTGAATTTAAAGTTGAAACTTTTAATCCTTGTGCCTTAAAAATGAATGAATTTCCCCTCCCTACTCTTCTTGGATGTTAGAATAATGCTAATTACACTTGACAGAATTTAAGATCTTGGTATATTTATACACCGAAGAAGAGCTGACAAGATTACCTGGTAACTTTTGAAATCAATTTTTTTCTTACCAAATATGTCAACAACTTATTAGAAGTATGTCAACAACAGGGTATTAAATAGGTTACATATAATCCATAGTATTAAATAGGTACTTCGCAACTATTAAAATAATGTTTTAGAAAACTATTGGGTAACTGAAAAAATAAAAGTCTCAAAATGTTACATAGCATAGGACTTACATTTTGAAACAATTATAAATGAACTTCTGAAAAGATGCAAACAATAGAATCTTTATTATTTTATCATGACAAAAAGCAAACTTTTATCTAAAAACTATAGTGTTAGATGTGCTTCAGAATTCTAAATTTTCAGGATTTTTTTTTACATAGGAAACATAATACACAAGCTGAGTGTATATTATCCCAGTGGTGCCTGAGGCAGCCTCTAATAAATACACGGTGATTTCTGTAGCAAAACATACAATATTCTGCCAGAGTAGGATTAATAAACCAGTTCCATGTGGGTTCAGGTCAGATTTAGCTGCCAAATGAATTTGCTGCAAACTTGGGAGAAATTTCCAGGGTTCTCAGAGGCTTTGGGGTTTTAGAATTTGTGAGTAAAAGGTTGTGGGCCATAATATTACTATTATCAGAAATCCTTCCTGGGCAATGGGAATAGGGATCATTTTTACCTCTTTAGTGCTTGTGAGTATTTCCCCAGTTTCCATATTAACTTAGATTACTTTTACAATAGAAGGAAATAACCACCTGGTGTATCAAGTTCTCTTGATTGGTTCTACTCTTTCAGGATTAAGTTGTTTTACCTAGTTAAGTATTCTTTTTATATTGCCAGAATAGTCTCTGTTACAATAAAACTCCTTTACCTTTTATTGTTATTAAATATGCATTTCTATTTGCATTATAAACGTTAGACAAAGTGACCACCTTAAAATCACTGCACATTGATTTACGAGGGGGCTAAAAGGCTCGGAGCTGGATCAGCGGTCTTTGCATCCAAGGGATCGAGAACTAAGTTCTGCTAGCTTCATCCATTCATGCCAAATGTGCAGCTGTCTTCAACCTTTTTGGCACCAGGGTTTCATGGCAGACAGTTTTCCTGTGAAACTGGGAGGGAGCATTAGATTCATACAAGGAGCGTACAACCTAGATCCCTTGCCCGTGAAGTTTACAGTAGGGTTCACACTTGTCTGAGATCTAAAGCTGCCCCTGACCTGACAGGAGGCAGAGAGAGGTGTTGATGCCCATGATGAGGAGTGGCTGTAAATGCAGATGAAGTTTTGCTCAGTCACCTGCTGCACCCCACCTTCCCTGCTCTACAGCCCCGTTCCTATCAGGCCACAGGCTGGTACCACTCAGGGCTGAGCCAAATAGGATTATGTGTTGCTTTAGGTTCATTCCTGTGGTGTGTGCTGACCAAAATCTCCTTAAACATGCTAGAATCCTTCATGTAATAAGTCTGGGGCAAAATCTTATGTATGGTTGTGCTAAAGAATATGGACATGTTCTTTTTTTTAAGATCGTATCCTCACTGGCAATGCTGTGTGTGTGTATGTGTGTGTGTTTGTGTGTGTGTGTGTGTGCGTGCATGAGCACACAGGCACGTGTGGGCTGTATCGGTACACTGTACTGGTTCTATTTATTCCTCCACCATTAACTTGTTTGCAAGTTTATAAATTCAAAGGAAAAAACTTTCATTGAGAATGGCACCTCTAAACGAGTGGAGATTATAAATGTCCTATGAATTTCTTTGTCTCAAAATGCCACATTCTCTAACACAACATTTTCTCTATACGTACAAGATATGCATGTACATCTGCATTCCTTTTTTGCTACTTTTAGTCTCAACCCTGACTCACTCTAGAGATGCTGAGTGAGTTTTTAGGTACTCTAATTTATAAGCTTGGGACTCATTAACCTTTGATGACCACATTAAACTTTAAAATAAACCTCAGTCCATAAATAAAAAATCATTCTCAGCAGTCTTTCTCTGAACAAGATGAAATTTTGTAGTCAGGGTAAAAGTTACTCGAGGTGCATAAAGGGCAATTAGATAATTTTAGAAGACAAGATAGTCATTAAAGAAGACAAATACATATTGAAGAGCAGGAAGTCAACTTAACTTACAGTGCCAAACTAAAATGCAGATTTTAAATGTATTGCCGGGTAGTCAGGGATCACTGGAGTCAAGTTCTTTCCCTACTCTGATACTTTGATTTTGCAAGTCCTAGCTCAGTTGATATTAATATTTTCTGTTGGTATCATTTAGGGCTGACAACATTTTTTGTTTTACTTATCAATTTTTACCTTTAAACATTGTAGGAAGACCTGTATCCCAAGTGAGAATTCACTCTAAGAGGGGTTCTGGGTTCTATTAGCTTCTTACAAGTTGTTACTTTGACTTGTGCAACATCTGTGAAAGGGGGGAAGACAATGTGCTTTCTCTAAAAGCAATAAACAAACAGGGAAGTCTCTCTCTAATTTCCCCAACAAATTAAATCAAAGATGGAATAATTAGTAGTCCTCAAAACGATGGGGCATCCCTCTGTATCTTTGTCATTCACTAAGAGTAGAATTGAGATTTGAGATTTTGTAGCACTTAATGTTATGAACAGACCGTATGTTGCAACAAAATAGTTTGCTGACAGTTGGAAATACATGTTTTTGATCAAAGTTTTATTCACTTAAAAATCTATAAATTGTAATTGTGGGTAACAGAAGATTATATTCATTATTTCCCATCTGTCAGAAGGAAAAGCTGCCCCACCTCGTTCCCTGAGAAAGGCCCAGCTGAGTCAATATGTAACTTCGGGTCTATTCGTATTGTTTGTGTGATGTGAAGGAGTAACAGACAGGGATCTCCTGAAGTGGCTGGAACTCCCCATATATAAAGAGTCTGGGACAAACTTTGTGTACTCTGTGCTAAAGAATCCATAAGGTGTATCTAAGAAAGAGCTCACTGCAACAGTGGGGGGATGGTCATGATGGTCTTCAGTTGACAAGAGGATGGAGCACTTTGCAGATTCAATAAAAATTAACCTTTAGTGAATTTAACTTAGTGTCCCTTATAAAAATTGGAATTTCAGTTATTTCCTGATCTTTCAATTATTACCTTCTCAACGGCGTCCAAAGCCTACCTTTTGAATCTAGGCACTATTAAAATCAGTTATCGTGCTTGTACTTTAGTTAAAGCTTCTCTGGAGCATGAACAGACAGAGGTTCAATAACTCTTCCTTGCCTTGAAGATAAAATGCCTTTACTCTTTTATTTATAGGTGAAAATAAATGATATGTTACTTCATTCATCATTTTTAACTTGGAAAAAAGCCAAGGCAAACCTCAAAGTTTTCTAGAATGGAAGCCACATTAATTAAAAACAATAACACGTGATGATAATTTGTAGCGTGAAATATGTCCCCACCTAGAAACACGGATCTACTTTACGGTGTTATGATTCCCTGCTATAGCATCAAGGTTAATATATGCCAGATGGCTTACTTACTTTCATTAAGAATTATTAGTATCAAAACAGTTTAAGCTAACAGCAATTCATCATTCTAATTGGTTTTTCTAAGAGTTAATATGAATTTTTCTGGAAGAAAATGATACTCTGAGTGTCACCCTGGCTTAGAGTCAGAAGATCAGTTCGCTATCTCAAAAGGACATTCGACTTGGAACTTTAGTCCCAGAGGGTGAGCAGCTGATCCAGACTAGTCCAATCAGACCCTTCAGTAGGGTTTTTTCCTCCTGAGAATTTCAAAGTTGAGCAGAGACAGAGACAGACCAAGGTTGTTGAAGCTGAATCATGAGACAGCAGCATTCCAAAGAAACTCTGCTGAGTTCTGGGGTTGCACCACCGTTAGGCAGGTTGTTCCACTATTTCTTTAATTCTCTCAGCTGCCCTGGGATTCTCTTCCACAGACTTCCCTTTCCTCCTTCATCTGGTTTTTATTTTGAGAGAGCTGGAATTGCTCCCTATTGCATGGAGGCAGAGGAACCATAACTGATATAGTAACTTTGTGTTTTAATTTCTCTGTCTCAAAAACAGGACCAGTAGTAATAAACACGAACACATTATTATTTAACATGTATTCACATTTGAAAAGACCTACCTCCTATTTGTTTTTGTTGGTTTTGGCATTAACTGTGAGCTATAGAAAAACGGATGTCTTTCATTTGTTGAATTGACATAAAGAGAATCAATCTTAGGACCATTATTATCATAAAAAAAATCTTTTACCTCATCACCTTTCTCCCCAGGTATCCCAGGGTAGCCTCGTTCTCCTTTGCTCCCCTAAAAGACAACAAGTTCAGCTAGGACACACCATCATTTTGTTATCTTTGGGAAAAGTAAAAATAAAATCTCTTCTGAGAACCCTTGGGGCACATAATTTGGACAGATTAGGGAACAAATAAATGACAACATTTGCAAGTTATACTATTTTCCCCAATTACATTTTTTTGAAGTTTTATATTTTAAAATGGGGCTCCTTTTTCTTTAAACAATAAATTGAGGGTCCCACCAAGGAGAGTGGAAGAGAGACTTCCTTACCTTTGGTCCCTCTCTGCCTGGGATTCCTGGAGGCCCCCGAGGCCCTAGATCACCCTGGAGGACAGAGGAGTGACAGCGTTGAGAGAAGGTACTACGTGTAGCCCAAACAGTCCTCCCCTCCCCCCCTGACACCCGCTTACCTTCTGGGCTATAGAATCATACTTTCCGGGCTCACCAGTGCCCCCTTCTTCTCCTTTGTTGCTTTTCAACCCAGGGACACTGGGATGGCAGTTGCCACAGAAGTTCTAATGAACGTAAGGATAAGGTCACAGAGAAATTCATAAAAACTATCTATAAAAGTGAGGTTTGATCAAACAGAACTTCAAATAGCTTTTACAGGTGCCTGCCACCCTGCCTGGCTAATTTTCATATTTTTAGTAGAGACCATGCCTCACTTTGCTCAGGCTGATCTTGAACTTGTGACCCCAAGTGATCCTCCTGCCTTTTCCTCCCTTTGTGCTAGGATCACAGGCATGCACCCCTGAGCCCAGCCAAGTCCTAAACTCTTCACAGGAATGTGCTGGTAGAATAGCGGGCTTATACATTAGTCCTGGATAGTTACAGTTCTTTAAGGATCAGAAATTAAAACACTTCAGTAGAAATGAGGATGCTGATGGAATATGGGGTAGCTCCCAGGACAGAAAAAAACTGTGACTGGGCTCTGACAGGAACCAAGATTCCAAGGGTCTCAGGAAGGAAGTACCTGAGAGTCGCACCAAGGCAGTTCCCCTAATGAAGGGGTCTGCTGTTCTAATCCCAGCATCATTTCACTAAGGTTTCAAGTCCTAAGAGAGCAGGGCACCTTGATGGCTAGTCCCAAAAGACTGTATTCAATAGAAAGAGGAAGCGTATATTTCCCCCAAATAAAATCTAGTTCAGACTAAGGGTTGAATCTGTCGGGTCAGTCTCAGAATGTTAAAACCTGATCTCCTCACCTAACAGGTTCATTCTTTCTCTCTCCCTTGAGTCTTTAGCTAACTTGATCATCCCACTTTCTGTTTTTAAAAATATCTTTGATAAAAGTATTGAAAAGAACTGGCATAATTACAGGCCCAAATAGGATTCTTTCAAAGACCTTCTACATGAATCTCTGCATCAGTCCCCCTTTGAATGAGATTGTGGATTGGCTAATGGTTGATACATGTTTATTCTTCCCATAAGAAAATCTTAAGACATTGTTTTCGAGAACCTTAATGAAATTCAGTTTTCCTTAATTTTCCATCCTGGTAACACTAACTTGAAGAAAATGAAGTCAGTTTCAAATGACTCTTATTTTATTCTTATTTTAATTAATTAAGAGGTAGAATTTCTCTCTGTTGTCCAAGCCGGAATGCTGTGGCCCAATCAGAGCTCACAATAACCTTCAATTCCTAGGCTCAAGCCATCCTCCCATCTAAGCATCCAGTGTAGATGGGACAAGAGGCACCTGCCACTACCCTCAGCTAATTTGAAACATTTTTATAGAGGTGAGGTTTCATTCTGTTGGCCAGGCTGGTCTCAAACTCCTGGTCTCAAGTAATTCTCCTGTCTTGGCTTCCTGAAGTGCTGGGATTACAGGCAGGGGCTGCCACTTCTGGCCTCAAATGAGTCACTAAACATTATATTGATTCATAATAATTATCATTCCCTACTGTTTACTAAAACAGTCAATTGAATAATCAATTCTAAAGTGTTGCTGCATATTGATATGCCACGGTTTTACTCCAAATTGATATGCCGTGTTTATGCATCCATAGATGCAATAATTCATCTTTTTCATACTTTTTGAAGTATGTGGAAACCCTTTCCCATCCTTTACATTTTCAGGTATTGCTTTTCAATATTATCAGTGGCAGTTCTATAATTATGTACCATATATAATTATATAATTATAAAAATATAAATATTTTTATATTTATCTTCATATTCAATTTGTGTTTATATATCTGTTCTCAAAACTCTAGTTACCTAACAAATATATATGAAGGGTCTGACAATTAAGTTCACAAGCTCATCGTAGAAGACGTGCTGCATACCTCATGGCTGAGTGTCACTATGCTCACCTTTGAGGCGTTCCCCTTGGGAAGTTATGTACTGACCCCAGCACCTCGCCTACCTACCGTCAGACCTGTGAACAGTAAACTTCTCGAATTTGCCACCGTGAGTTTGCATTGGCAGCACTGTACAGACAACTCGGTAAGGTTTCATAACCTCGTGTCTCACAGCCGTGTTTGTGTTGCTGTGTGCTGGTGTTTTGCTGGGTGGCTTTTGTTGCTGTTGTTGCTTGTTTTTGTGTGCTAGATGATGAGAGGTCTGACGGTCATTCCGGGAAAAGAGTTTCAAAATTGCTTTGGTGGGTGGACAAGGCACTGGTGTCGGTGCACGGCTTCCCAAAGGGATCATTGGAAGGTGACCAGAGTGATATTCAGCAGTGAGGTATGTAGCACTTTCTCTCAGATGAGCTCTCAGACTTACTTTTCAGACCTGGTATGCTACAATTCTTGACTTTTCTGAATTCAGTTCAACAAATATTTCTGCCGGTCTACCATTGAACAAGACACGGTGTAAATGACTGAGATAGTTGTTAGGAATACAAGCTAAATCACCTAAGAGTGTGTGCATGTGTGTGCATGTGAGAGCCTGTGCATGTGTGCGTGTGCGTGCATGTGTGTGCTCACGCATGTGTATGTCCGTGTGTGTGCATGTGTGTATGTCTGTATATATGTGTGTGCATGTGTGCATGTGCACATACACTGTCCACTGAGACCTGGGCAGATGAGTCTCATGATGTCTGAGTAGAAAGAGCCAGATTTACATGTGGGTTCACTTAATCTCAGCACTGATAGTGGGCAGGAACGTGCAGATAAATAGCCTTACATATGCCTCATTATCAGCCCCTACCCAATCTGTTTTATAACTAAGATACAGGGGAGCTTTACAGAGGAAAAAAGTAGCAAGATCAATTCCCTATGAGGTGTATACTAGGTAGAGATAACTTTCATTTAACAGACTACCAGGTTTTAGGGAGATTGTTGGCCTTGTAATTTTGTTAAACATCAAAACTCAGCCTTGCCAGCCGGCTGTTTATCGAGCTGTGCATGTTCTCACCTTGAGACTTACTGGGCCATATACCGAGATAAGGAGTAGGTGTCACTGCAGCGCGCTAGGGTGGTAGGGTGAGTAAAGAGAAAGATGTTCCTCCAAAGAGGAGAACATCTACTACACGGTGTTAATGACACGATTCCTTCCCTGTAGCTTATCCCAGAATTATCCTCCTCCCCTGCCCTCAAAATGTGAGGTTGGTAGAGAAGGAAAGAGTAGAGGGACCACGATACGTGACAGAGGACGTGTGATGATACAAGTTGCTCTTTTCCTACCTTAAAGATGTCCTGCCATTTAAAAACTGAATTTCAGTTCAGGGTAAGCAATTAACTCAATTTCTGTTAAATGATTTCCTTTTTGATTTTTCCTGGAAATGAACACAGAATTTTCTACACAGCAACAGTGTACCTTGAGCAAGGCCCCGATGTCTCCCAAGAGAGGAAGGGCAATCTGTAGTGAGCGAGAAAGAAAACAAACGTGTGTGTTTATAAACAGACGGACACGATGCAATACCAACACACAGTACAACGTGGGCACTTGTCCCCAGAATGCCGGACAGCTGGTATGTGGAGCACGGGATTTCTCAGACCCACTGTTAGGGTCATGGGCTTCACATCATGGTCCAAATCAAGAAACTGGCACAGGCACTGACAGAATTCAGAACAAGTTTTGAGGAATACTCTTCCTCTACCACAAACATGCAAACACACATATCCTAATTTTGATTCTGCTTCTCTCTTTTATATGTTCATGACATGGCAACCTCAACAGACCTTCCCTAGTGTGTGTGTGTATTATTGATTTCAAATGATGCATAAAGGTAATGATTTATTAAAAGGAAATGACTCCTCTGGCAAGAACATTATCAAACTGGTGAGCGATATGGAAAGTACAGGATGAGTTTGCCTTGAAGTTACTTCTCATGAAAGTTTAAAAATGGCTACGGTTGGCGTAGTGATACATTAGACAGGTACTGAGGGAACCTGGGCCACCTTTTGGCTACAGGCATTAAAAATGTCCTTTCAGGGAGACGGTCTGTAAACCCAAGTAACTGTCAGATTCCCTGATAACACACGTGACTGACTCAGTGATGTAGTTAAAGCAAGGCCAAAATATCCCTCCACACGTAGCTTAGAAAGGCGCATAAGGCCCAATAGGGTGGGAGGTAGAAAGGATTTGTGACGCCAGAAACTGAGAGGCCAGATTTGGATTTTATTATACAAGATCCTTAAGACAATGTCATGTACCATATGGCCTCTCAAATTAGAAGTGCCACGTCTGAGGCTATTTAAAAGGATTTCACGCTCACTCAAAGCAAGGTTCAATTCAAAATGAGATTTGGAAACATGCGTTAGTGTCTCCACCCGTTTTTAAAGAGCCTACTCAAGCCAGTTTTCATAATTTAATCATCTCAGCATTTTAAAGCCACAGAATCAATAGATATCTACCACAGTGTAGGTAACCTCCCTGCAAAATTTCATTTAGAAAAATGAAATTCATTTAGTCACTAGCATTAGAAAGAATAGAAATTGTGGTTCTATATTTTATCTCAATTTTCCATGGGATTGAGACATTATATGTGAAGGCGCAGCCTGGGGCAAAAATGTACAGTTGAATTATTCCCTTAGGAGATAAATATTCTTCAGACAAAC
Organism: Galagoides demidoff; assembly: GCA_963574575.1. Taxonomy (NCBI): domain Eukaryota; kingdom Metazoa; phylum Chordata; class Mammalia; order Primates; family Galagidae; genus Galagoides; species Galagoides demidoff. The sequence goes on along the minus strand of CAUYQV010057477.1, from coordinate 11,810 downwards.
ACAGAATGCTGACACAGCTTGAATTTTTTTCTCTCTACGAAATAATGGGGATAAACAAAACCACCAAGCAGTCACTGAGCATTCTAATTAGTTTGGACGGCAAAACTTGCTTGGTAGGCTGTTTAGCTTCTGGGGACACTACAGACATAAATCAGGCAAAGTCTGCCCACATACCGGGTCGCCTGGGGGGCCTGGCAGGCCTGGCTTTCCGTCCCGCCCTGGAGCTCCCTGAAACAGAGGTATTGTGCTCAGGTCTTTGCACTGTGACACATGTACAGGTTAAAATGGAGGAGGCAGATAAAGAAGGTCCTTACATCATTCCCTGGGGTCCCTGGAGCTCCTGGCAACCCTGGGAGACCTCGAGGACCCTGGAGAAAGGGGAAATAAAATAGTTACTGAGGAGAACTGTTCCCCGGTCATTTTCCCCTGTGTAGGCAGCTGGTGCACGTCGCTTACCTGAGTTCCCGGCTCACCAGCTGGTCCTTGAGAACCCTGTTTAAATAAGATTCAGTTATCAGCAGGAATGTTCACCAATATCCCAGCGACATCATTTACTCATTGGCCTGAGAGTCTGCCACTGCACACACTCTGAAATCTCTGCAAAGTCAGCTTCAAGAGCTACGTAAACACTTCAGCCCATACCTGTTGCTAGAAACATCAAGGTAATTTCGTTCAGATATAGAGAACAACCATGGCATTACCATCGTCTCTCACCACACATTCATGAGGGGACAAACAGTGGCATCCAAACTCCGCTGGTTTAGAACCGGCCTGCAGGGAAGTGGCTTGGGACTCCTTTAGTTTAATGCTTTGTACTTGGGAGTCATTTCTAAGGGTGACGTTGCCAGCACTGGTGTTCAGTGATAAGATTGGCAGGTCGAACATTAACCAGTTATTCTTTTCTGTTTTTAGGAAACTGGAATTGGGGGTAACTAAAATAAGGCTGGAAGATGACGGGTTGGCTCCCTGTTACATAACTAGGGGCCACTGACTGAGGCATATACAGCATAAGTAAATAAAAAGCTGATGTCGACTGCAGTAACACTGACTTTTCTTATGTTTCTAAGATAAATATCCATATTCCTATTATTATCTAACTACTTTTTGCCCCTTTTCTATTTATACTCTACCCCCTTTGACCTCCGTCTTCCCTAATATTTTTCTGATATAATTTTTTTTTGTGACAGGGTCTTGCTCTGTCACCCAGGCCCAGAGTGCAGGGGCATCATCATAGCTTCACAGCAACCTCAAACTCCTGGGCTGAAGTAAGTGATCCTCCCACCTCAGCCTCCCTAAGTGCTAGGACTATAGACTTGGGCCACTGTGCCCTGCCCTGATAGAATTTTTGAGCTTTGTTTAAGTTGCATCTCCCATAGTCTTTTATATTCTTGCCCTGGAAAATCAAACAGCAGCGACACATAATATATCCATGAATTAATTATCCACCCACAATTAATGCCTTCTTTTAACTTTCATGATAACTTTAATACAAGGTTATGATACTGGGATATAATAAAAAATATATATTTAGTCTTTGCCCCAGTGCTTGGCACATAGCTCCCCCAAACCCTTGCAATTTCCTCAGCAGTAGGTTTCTAGGAGAAACTTTTTGTCCTAATATTTGTTTTTTTTTTTGAGCTGGGCTTCTGACATGGGGCTCCTAACTCCTCGGAACTTCCTGGGAGATAGGAAAGTCTCTTGTTCTAATGAGGTGACTCTTGGTGGGCTCCTGTATAGAGACTTGTCCCTGGAAAGACCAAGCCATGATTCCAAGACTGGAACTTTCAGCCCCACCCTGCATTCTCTGAGAGGGGCGAGAGGCTAGAAACGAAGTTAATTCCTCATCTTAGCTGAGGTGATGGGCCTCTATAGCAGCGGTTCTCAACCTGTTCACGACCCACAGGAACTGTATTAAAGGGTTGCGGCATTAGGAAGGTCGAGAACCACTGCTCTATAGAGATCTCCAAAGTATGGGGTTCAGCGTGCTTCTGGTTTGGTGAATACATCCATGTGCCGGTGAACACATCCATGTGCCGGGGGGATGTACCCCAACTCCAGGGACCCTTCCTGACCTCACCCTTTGTATCCCTCTTCTGGCTGTTTAACTGTCTTTGTTATGTCCTTTATTGATAAAATACACCTGTAAGTGTAAGAAAGCATTTACGTGAGTTTTCTGAACTATTCTACCAAATTAACAGAACCTGAGGAGGGGCTCACAGAAACCCAAATTCATAGGTCAATCAGAAGTCCTTGGAGGCCTCGATGTGCAATTGGTGCCTGAAGCAGGGTTCAGCCTTGTGGGACGGAACCCTCCACCCGTGGGATCTGACTCTAACTCCAGGTAGGGATGTCAGAATTGAACTGAATTATAGAAGGTCCAACTGGTGTCGCCCAGAGAATTGATGATGTGTGGGGAAAAAGCCTCACTCACCTGGGTCAGAAGTCTAGTGGTGGGTTGGGTTTAGTTAAGAGCATAGTAGGAAAAACAGTTTTTCTGTTAAGCCACAGGCCAATTTCCTAAATTCATGTCATTAGAATAACTATCTCCAGCTCTCTTGTTCCAAAGGTTTTAATGTTTCTTTAATAGTAAATAAAAATTTTATTTTTTATTATTATTTGGTCAGCCGGTGTGTATATCACAGTCACTATTATCAGGCATAATTCTAGGCTTTGTCCTTATAGTTAACATTCATTTAAAAACTTATTTGTTGGCTTGGCACCTGTGGCTCAATTGGCTAAGGTGCCAGCCATGTACACCTAAGGTGGCGGGTTCGAATCTCCAGCCCCGGCCCACCAAACAACAATGACGGCTGCAACCAAAAAATGGCCGGGCATTGTGGCAGGTGCCTGTGGTCCCAGCTACTTGGGAGGCGGAGGCAGGTGACTCGCTGGAGCCCAGGAGTTGGAGGTTGCTATGAGCTATGATGCCATGGCACTCTACCCAGGGGGATAGCTTGAGGCTCCGTCTCAAAAAAAAAAAAAAAAAAAAACAAAAAAACTTACTTGTTTTCACCAATAAAAATACCTTCCCTATTCTATAAGATATTACTTACAGTTTTTTGGTATCATTTCACTTATATGTACCCGATACACTTTGAATATTAACCTCTTGTTTCAATTAAAAATAAATAGTAATTTAAAATTCTAACATTAGGTTGTCTCATCTTACAAACATGCATTTGTGCTTTTAATATGTAGGACAGAGGTAGAGAGGGTGAAATGGCTGCTTCTAATCCCTGCTCAGCGTGTGTGACCAGCATCTGTGAGTGCCCTCTCTGTCTGGGGTCAGTGGTACAATTTCAACGCCCATTCATCCCTTCTGGGGAGTATTTCTCTGCAGTTCCTCTTCTGACCTGTCTAGCTTTTCCTCCTTGTTAACATTCGTCACTGGAATTTGTTTCACAATCTTGGAGTCAACAAGCTTTCAAGGACTCCACTGAATGTCACTTACGGTTCGGCCAGGAATCCCTATCCCCGGTGGGCCTGTGTCACCCGGGGAGCCGTGAACACCTGGCAGGCCCCTTTCTCCCTGTGGAAGGAAATGCTTCTGTTAGGGCAAGGCTCAGGACACACGGATATTTTTTTTCCTGATATATGCTGTTAATGATTAATGCTTTTAGCTGTAGTATGTTTACCTTTGGCCCACGTGGACCAGGTGCTCCAGGATTTCCATCTAATCCCTAAGGGAGAGAAAACCAAGAGATCAATTCAGCTCTTTTTGTAAAAGGCTTAAAACATCTTAGAAGTCATAGCTCAATAATGAGTGTCATTGCTCTTCACTGTAATACTCCTATAAACCTTTTTCTGCAGAAGAATAAGCAACAGGGAATATAAATATCAGCGTGTTGGAGATTGTGCACAGTTACTTTAAAATAACTGTTTTAATCTAAAACGGAGGCGTTTGACATGAAGAGCTATTATTGACTAACATAGAAATTTCAAAGGGGATGAGGGAAAAGGCACGTGAAACCAGGCACAGTTGTGATTTAGATTGTCCAGGGATCCGGTTTTCTATGTTCTAGAAACAGTCTGGGTCTCAAGGACATTGTCTGTAAATGACAGCCTACGGTGATAGCTGCAGAGCCCCTGGAGGGGAAATTTCATGCTGGTTTTTCTGTTTAAGATGGTGCCTAGGAAGGTTTATGGTTTAAAAGCAGTATACCTCACTGGAGTCCCTAGATCCCTAAAAAGTCCACCTTATCTCTCTCCCAACATCACGGGCAAAATGTTGTTTGTATGTGCATCTTTGTTCAGGAGGACGTCCATTGGATGCATGAAAATTGCAAAGAATCTAAAGAATATATATTTTTTTATAGATCTAAAACTTAATCCAACACTTAATGATTTGAGACTGGGAACCCAGAGGTAGTGAATAATTAACTTAAAAAATACATTAGTGAAAGGGCTGGGACTTACTGGTTCCCCTGGCAGGCTCTTCCCCGGAGGACCAGCCTCACCTTTTGGACCTGGAAGCCCAGGAGGGCCGATGATCCCACCTGGATCTCCCTGAGGAAAACAAGGTAAGATTCTTACTTTGTTTTCAGGTTCACTGTGGGAAGTGGGGAGGGAGCAGTTTCCAGGGTCCAAGTTGTTACCATAGCCAGTCAATTCCATTCACTCACTCATTCCCCCCCCCATACTTATTGAGTGCTTTATTCCTGCCAGGCCCGGTTCTGGTTATCTTAAATGCAGTTTGATTTTGTAGTAAGTTATGTTACAATGAGTTTAGCCATATCATGAACTATATGCGTGCATATACATGTATGCACAAGAGGGCATATCTATTCATAACGACCTCTAGAGAACCTTTATATTTTCCTTAACGGTTTAATGTTAATATGCTATTTCGACACAGACACCAGGAAGCAACTCTGAAATATTACAAGGCTTCTGAGATCTGGGCTAGAGTTGGTAGCTGAGTTTGAAACAGACTTTCTGAGTCCTGACCTGACCATGTTCATCCCTGAGTCAGTTCATTTTGTCACAAGGCATTTCTGTGTCCAGAACCAGGGCTGCACAATGCCCCACTCCAGGGAGGGCCGTCCACACTGCGGGCTGTGTGAACGTCTCGGATCCACACACAACCTCAGAAGCCGTTACCATCCTGGGTCTCTTCCTCCGACCTACTTGGTATACAAAGTCAACACAACGTAACTGTACCTTTTCTCCTTTAATGCCTTGTTTTCCTGGGATACCATGTTCTCCCGGCAAGCCCTAGAAAATTGGGAATTAATGGGAAAGAACAATTATAACGTCTCTTATTATGATAACGTTGCTATCCATGAATCTTGGTCAAGAGAACAGAATTTTAACATATAACCCAACAGAGGATGATTGATTTTGGCCTTTCAGACAGTGAAAAAATTAGTGAAAATATGTGGCTTGTTCCAAGTGCAGCCACCTGGATGTAACGGGAAGGAAACTAAAGGTGAATTGGACTCAATGTCTCACCCACGTCATTGAGAAAGGATGGTGGCTGCTAGCATCAAATCATGACTTAGGGCAATAGGATAACTAAGAAAAACATGTTTTGAAAACAGTCGCTCTTTCCTTTTTTATTTTGTTCCTTTTTCTCAGTTTTTGGGCTTCTCATGGCTCCACCTGGGCCACCAGTATTTTTCCCCTTTCATCAGATCTCTACATGAGGCTCACCTATAGTGGCCCAGGAACTGACTTGGGGGAGTGTTGAAAAGCTTGGCTTTATCAACTGGATGTTCAAAGCACCGGAAGATGCATGCTGACTGTGGAGCCCTGGAGGCTCAGGCCGTGAACATGGAGAACAAAGCAAGAAGTCTGGGGGTTGCTCCTGGGGCATGAAAAAGGGACAGATTCTGGAACAGCAGTTCTCAACCTGTGGGCTGCGACTGATAGGAACTGTATTAAAGGGTCATGGCATTAGGAAGGTTGAGAACCACTGTTCTAGAAGCTGCCTGGAAAAAACTCTTATTGTGGTCAGATAGGGATCAGTCTCTAAGAAGTTATGGCCAAAGATTTTTCTCCCTTTGCTCAAGTGTGAACCTATGGAGACCTCTCACCTCCCCAGTTGTGGAAGGCTAGGGAGGTTGTCCAGAGGACAGAAAGCTGAGCTGGATAATGGATAGAAAAGTCCATTTAGAGGGTATGAGAGTGTGGGTGCGAGAAAAAGAGTGTACTGTGAGTCCACTGGTTACAGTGCAGACTCTGGGTTGTTTTTGGAGGGCTCTTGCTAGAAAACGACAGAAGCTTTGGAAGTGTCTCCTTTAGACGGTTATTGGAACCAAAAGCCACACATCCTGGAGCTGCTTGCTTTCTCTCTTGGTTTTCCTTACTGGACGTCTCCCATCCCCCCCACTGCTAGCACACCCCCGATAAGCATGTCCAAAGTGATAATTTAGTTAACTACACTTCCAAAGACAAGTTAGGCTAATGATACTTAAAAGGATCTCACATGAATTTGTGAAGGGAACAGTCTACCCAATAACCTCTGATTTAGTGGTAGACATGACTCATGTCTCTCTGTGGCACAACTCAGTCACTTGATAGTTGTTGACATTCTTTAAAACATGTCTTTGTCTTAATTTCATTTAAAAATATCAAAGGTATCATACAGGCTCAGGGCCCACAGAATAGTGGTTATGACGCCAGCCACATACACCAAGGCTGGTAGGTTTGAACCCAGCTTGGACCAGCTAAACAACAATGACAACTGCAATAGAAAAATAGCCAGGCGTGTGGCAGGTGCCTGTAGTCCCAGCTACTTGGGAGGCTGAGGCAAGATAATTGTTTAAGCTCAAGAGTTTGAGGTTGCTGTGAGCTGTGATGCCATAGCACTCTACCACGGGTGACGTAGTGAGACTCTGTCTCAAAAAAAAAAAAAAAAGGTATTATACATACGACATCTCCTGGTGGTCCTCTGGGGCCCATGGAGCCTGTAGGTCCTTGCTGACCCTACAATAAAAGGTGACATGCACTTTTTAAAAACTTTGATAAAGAAAGAAATTATACCTGAATATCTGTAAAACATGATGTAACCTTCATCTTTAAAAGGATGAATTTTCCACCATCCATATTGCTCTGTATGATACTTGAATGTGCTTTGGGCTTACCAAGATAGTTTCCAGATGTTTTTACTTAATGGATCTGTTCTGCACAGCAGGTGGTGAATACCTTGCCTTACCCACAGGCCAGCAGCACACCACATTAATCTCTCCTGCACTTCCCCAAAGCTACTCTTTCTTAGGGAACTCCCGTCGCATTCCACATGGGAAACTCAAGCATCTCAGGGTTGAATAACTGGGCTTAGACACCGAATTTTGAATCCTGTTCCTTTTAAGAATATAGCTCAGGATCATAAATTTAGTTCACACTGTTTACTCTTAAAGCTTTCAGGGATGCTATTGTGAAGATGCTCTGAAAAAGAATTTAAAAATCCTCTTGTGAACCAAAAGGCCCAGTGACTGTGGGTATAATAAATGTGGCCAGTGGAGGAAATCACCATGGTAACAGGATAAAGTCCTTGAGAACATTTGTGAAGAAAGTGGCTTGTTTTGCACAGAATGACAATAATTCCCAAATTATTGCCTAATTGATCTCAGTTATTTCTTCTATACCTTTAGTCCTGGGCTTCCTGTAAAGCCAGGGGGACCAGGGTCTCCAGGCTCACCCTAAACACATGGGTGAAAAGTTAAATGTTACTTTAGTTTTCATCATCTCAGTAAGGTTAGAGATGCAAGTGAAGAATGCCAGATTACCTTTGTTCCTTGGGAGCCTATCATCCCAGGTTCTCCCTGTAAATAAAGGAATCACTACATGGGTAATACTTAAATTCAGATAGAGATGGACATCTCTGATACTTTATTTAACTCAACTCATGCAAGTTAATGTAGAATAGAGGGGAAAATTATGGAAGAGGTAATGAAATCAAGGAAGGTTTATTCTAAAACATGACAAAATGCTTATTGCCAATACATAAATAGTAATTTATTCTTTCTTCTTTATAATAGCTTTTCCCTCTCACCCTCTCAATGTCACTTTTGACATTGTGGGAGTATTCTATTAGCAATCAATACACTCTCTACATAGCTGACATCATTATAATTTGCCACTAACTATTACACGTCCTAGAGAATTAAAATTTTAGAGGAGAAATAGGGGAGAATAGAATTTAAGGTAATATGCTAACTGGTCAAGAGCAAGACCCCATCTTTACAAAAAATAGAAAAATTGGCTCGGCGCCTGTGGCTCAAGTGGCTAAGGCACCCGCCACATATACCTAAGGTGGCAGGTTTGAATCCAGCCTGGGCCCACCAAACAACAGTCATGGCTGCAACCAAAAAATAGCCAGGCATTGTAGCAGGTGCCTGTGGTCCCAGCTACTTGGGAGGCAGAGGCAGGAGACTCGCTTGAACCCAGGAGTTGGAGGTTGCTGTGAGCTGTGATGCCACAGCACTCTACCCAGGGGGACAGCTTGAGGCTCTGTCTCAAAAAAAAAAAAAATAGAAAAATTAGCCAGGCATGGAGGTGCCTGCCTGTAGGCCCAGCTACTTGAAAAGCTGAAGCAGGAGAATCACCTAAGCCCAGCAGTTGGAGGCTGCAGTGAGCTGTGATGATGACACTGTCCTCTAGCCTGGGTGACACAGTGAGACCCTATCTTAAAAAAAAAAAAAAAAGAATTTAAGGTAATACATATTGGTAATTCTGTTATCAGGTACATGTACTTAATGAAAAAAGAAAACAGAAAATAGAGGGTTATACAATATGGGACAATATTGGCTATAATAAATTTGCTTTTTGCCTATGACTTATTAATCTGATAATTCTAATTTGTGCCATTAACAAGATTTTTGGGTAAAAACTATACCTTTTACTTTAATTTTGTATTTTAGATATCCTATGTGGATGTCCTTTCTAACATGTATATTGAACCCTGCTAGTAATTGGGTACAGGAAATACATAAAATCCGAACCACATGTTAAAGTATCCTCTCATGGTAACACTTAACAAGGTTTAAAATTTCTCATTTATCTAAATTAAAGAATACAAGATCACAGAGGAAATATTAAAATGCCCACAGAGCGTATTTAATTAAAGGCATCAGACACGAAAGTAAACCTATCAGAAGTCAGCAGGAAAGAATCAATGCAGCAGAAAACCCCAGATGCTGAGGTAACACCTACTTACCCGATCTCCCTTTTCACCTTTTGTAAAAGGTTCCCCCTGGAAAATGGGTAGAAAGCAAAATCAATCACAAACACTTTTAGAAATAAACTCTCCAAATCTGGGTGTGGATAAATCCTGCAGGTCAAACTCAGACCTCCATGGCAAACAGGCCTCTCAAATGATCTGGAACGTCACCCAGTCCACCTCGGCCACTTAACGGAGGCGTGTGAGGATTATTCTTAAAGCTCCTTTCTATTCCCAAATGAACAGTGAGTCAATCATTCTAATACTATGTAGAGAATCCCTCTGGAATCCTGCCCAAGTCCAAAGCTTTCTATTGCCTGTTTCACACAGTGGTTCTCAACCTTCCTAATGCCGCGACCCTTTAATACAGTTCCTCATGGTGTGCTGACCCCCAACCATAAAATGATTTTTGTTGCTACTTCATAACTGTAATTTTGCTACTGATATGAATTGTAATGTAAATATCTGACACGCAGGATGTATTTTCATTGTTACAAAGGGGTTGTGACCCATAGGTTGAGAACTGCTGAATATGTTTGACCACAGGATGGTCAAACATACCTGTGATGGGAGTCGGACTGGGTGTGATGGCAAGAGGTGTTACATGGAAAAACAATCATTTGGATTCTTCCCGTTGGTTAATTGTATGCTCAAATGTAGAAAATCATTATTTTTGAGATACTTTTAAAATTTTAATGAGAATGGTCTGAAGGAATTAATGACTAGGTGAGTAATAGTACTGTACAAGTGTGTGGAATTGATAGAGGTTCTTGTTGGGTTAGGTAGGAAGATCCTGGGGGCGATGAGAGCTTTGAGCGGCTACCTCGGCTACCTCTTGTTAACCACCACTCTCGTAATTGTCACTGTGTTACTATTACCATAAGCCAGGCTTACTACGAACAGACAGACAGAAAGACACATACAGACAGACGTGCCCACCTACAGGCACGTGTAGATGGGCACACACAGGCTTCATTGTACAAGTTTCTGATCTTGAAGTCACATACACATGAGCTCATTTCAACACTGCGAAAGCTATTGTTATTCCATTGTAAGGATGAGGAAATAACTCCAGAAGCCTCAGTAACTCTCGAGTTGCCAGGGCCCCTTCCATTTTCCTAAGGCAGCAGTCACCCCGCTCTGTTTCCTTGTATATCTTGGCTATCCCAACTCTTGAGTGTGGGCATATAAGTCATCTCGACTATTGCAGCATCTCTGGTGTTTCTAACATAGACCTCCCCATTGCTGGCACCTCATCAATGTTTCTTAGAAAATTTAAAATCATGCAGAAAACAGCAACAGCTAACATTGAATTCTTACAACGTGTCAAGTGTGGTTCTGATCACTTTACAGAGATACACTGATGTAGTTGAGCCTTATGTGTTGTTAGTAAACTCACAGATGAGGACACTGGAGCACAGAGAAGCTGTATAGTTGCCTTAGGTTCAGCCTGACCTCAATTCCAGGCTTTGCTTATTTAGTCTGTCTGATTTGACTTATACTTTGATTTATTATTTAAACTGAGTTTCCAAATAAGATGGAATCTATCAATTAATTTTTTTCTTTTGCATAGGTAAGTCTTGAGAGGGTGTGGGGACACTTATGATAGATATTGCCACTCTCAAAAGTCCTCTTAGGGACCACTATTCTCTTGAATAAATCACTCACGAGGGAGAGAAATAACTTAGAGCCTGGGCTATTGCCCTCATGTCCTCTGTCTTGGGGGCTCATCTTTTCCTCTGGGTTTCTCGCTGCACTGCAATTCTGCGGGGCCGCATAGCTGGAATGGAAATGTGAGTGGAACTGACAAGCTGGACTTGCAGGCTGAGACTGTGGAAAGCCCATTATAGATCTGCAGTCCCACTTCCCCTGCAGTGTTGACCGAGACGGTTGTGCCTACCAGAGAGCATAGCTATACGATGGTAAGCAGCCTGGCAACTGCGGACAGGGTGGAGCGGAACACCCACCTTCCCCAATGAACCTCACAGAGTTCTGCATGACAGACCCTTATAAGCTGCAGAAATTTCAGGGTAACGTTTACTTCACATAACTTAGCCTATTCTGAATACAGATGGCTGCCCATATCTGCAGGCTCTGCGGCTGCAGATTCAACCTCCCCGGGATCAAAAATATATGACAAAGAGTGACAATTCAATGATAACAAAATACAAATTAAACAAAACAACAGTATAACAACCATTTCCATAGTGGTTAGCCTTGATAGGCTCCTGTACATTGTATTGGCTATTCTAAGTAATCTAGAGACGATTTCAAGTGCACAGGAGGTTATGTGTAGATGCTATGCAAATATTATACCATTTTATACAAGGGACTTGAGCGTCTGTGAGTTTCATTATCTGCAGGGGTCCTGGAACCAATTCCCCATGAATATGGAAGGACAATTGTGTGCCCCATATCTATGGAGCATGACTCAATCCTCTACTATTGGTTAAATGTCTGTACATTAGATCAGGGCTTTATTTATATTTTTGCTTTTAAGTCTTAGTTCTGTTTTTTTTTTTTGAGACGGAGCCTCAAGCTATCCCCCTGGGTAGAGTGCCATGGCATCACAGCTCATAGCAACCTCCAACTCCTGGGCTCAAGCGAGTCTCCTGCCTCCGCCTCCCAAGTAGCTGGGACCACAGGC
>CAUYQV010057476.1:0-62837 GCA_963574575.1 Galagoides demidoff | reverse complement strand
GGTATCTGCCACAACACCTGGCTATTTTTTGGTTGTAGTTGTCACTGTTGTTTAGCAGACCCGGGTCGGGTTTGAGAACCTGACAGCCCCAGTGTATGTGGCCGGTGCCCTAACCACTGAGCACAGGCACCAAGCTAGCCTGGTAATTTTTATAGACAAAATTCACAGGAAAGTAAACAAACAAAACTTGCAGATTTTTAAAAATGAACACAGACACTGTGATGAAAAAAATTAACTAATGCTATTGAATGTACGCTGGACTCTCTTGATAGGTGTTAAAGGCATGCATCATCCAGTCAAACCAACATCTTGTCAGTTGCTTGAAAATCTTGACTTTATATAAAAAAGGGCTCTGAAACCAGTAGATTTTGATCAGACTTTGATACCAGCCAGTACAATATTATGGCAAGATCTTCCCTGTGCCATCTGACCCTGGTTGTAAAAGAACAGACAGGTTGAGATATTAATGCAAGCAGGACTCTGGCCTGTGATTTCTAGCTGTGAATATTCTGAATACCCCTCTGACTGAGCACTGTAACCCTGGTAACCTTCAAGATAACCAAGAATACCAGGAAGGAGTGAAGAACACCTTAGGGGTGGGAGCTGGGACGAGCGGCAGAGAGCGGCAGGCACCGTGTGAAATGGTGCCAAGATGGTCATTAGGGGAACCGAGTCCAGAGCTAACATCACAGCGACTGCTGATGAGAAAGGATCAGCTGAGTGGCAAGACGTCTCCCTAACCTGACAGGCCAAAGAGAATATGACTCCTTTGGCTGCCCATCACTCAAACCTGGTCTTCCTGCTTCACACACACTTAACCTCGACTCCAACTTTGAACGCTCTGCACTTTTCAAAGTCATCCCTGACCTGAAAGTGCCCGAGGGTATCTCTGTTCTGCAAGAGTTGGAGGGCTCGACTCAAGGTTATTACTAAATGAGCGGGAGAAAAGTGCGAGAGCTGACCTTTTCCTCTGAAATGTCAGCATTCAAGTGTGGGTATCTTTTAAATAGGAGGATGCTTGTTCTGCTCTGTGTCAGATGCATACTTGATAAGTATCATGTGTGTAAGAGAAATAAAAGGTGCCAGCTAATCCCCGAATCACAGAGCCCTTGAGTAATGAGCCAAGGTTGCCCCTTTAATGTGGAGAATGATGCCAACATTGCTCAAAACAACACCTTCAACTTGGTCATTTTCCTATTCCTTTTTAAAGATTTGCATCCATCCCCAACCTCTTTGAAGAGGAGTCTCCAAGCAGCCCACCTTTGCTCTCAGTCAAGCGTTAAGGATTTAGTTCTTTTTACAGAATCCACATACACTTGCTATCATCACTGGGATGTCATGGACAAACGGTTTTTTGTAGCTGCAAAATTGAATGATATCCAAACCCTGTGAAAGCTCTGTCCTCTGGTGAAACTGAGCTCAAGAAAATGGTAAACTCATCCCTTCCCAGAGTGGATAGTAAAGATGCCTTCCAAAAAAAGAATCAGGGTCATGGAGACCTGTAAGGAAGCAATGCGATGGTTATGCTTCTCTGGGCTGGTCTGTGTTCCACCACACTACCTAGGCAACGCTGTCCTCTGTGGCATACGTATCTGTGAATCCCTTGCCACTGATTCCAGGAGAATGTGTACTGTAGGGACTGAGTTAGACTTAGAAATCAGTAGATTTTTCTTTGTTGTTACTTTTATTTCTAAACTAAGCCTTATGCAGGACTGGTTATCCTTCACAACTGTTCTGAAATCTGAACGCACAGTGCCTGGGAAAGAGGAGGGGAATGACTGAATGCAGGGGTGAGTCACTCTTCTGGATGATTCAATAACTGCAATGGAGAACAAAACCAAGAGGACTCATAACGCACATCTGAGCCACGATATGGGGTGCTGGTCAAAATTTTATGGAGCTGGCCACTGGATTTGGGCTTGTTTCAATAGTGAGTCATCTAGGAGTTTAATTTCCATCTGACATTCACATTACTTATTGGAGGAAGACCATTTGGCCAAGTGGAAACATGGTGAACATCTACAAAGAAATACATGCTCAACCATAAAGAGTCTGCAGCCACAGCGAACCCCCCACTCCCCACTGCCTGCCTGCCCCACCCCCACATAAACGGCTCACCTTATTACTGTAAATACCAAAAACTTACATGGGAAGAGAGGACTCTGGGGACGCATAGTGGACACCGCTAGCAGAAGGGAAGTACTTACACCAAACATTTGTCGGAGGTCTGGATCCCGGAACCTGAAGGGGATGTTGGAGACGTGCAGCCGCTTGGGCTGGGACTTGTTTTCCGTGTTTTCTGAAGGTTGTGTCTGGGGCTGCCCATCCGTGGGTGCTGCGTCGTCCGTCTGCTAAAAGAACAAGAGGAGAGAAAAGAGGCTCTGAGTAGACCCACATGGTCTATGTCACTGTGCTTCTGCATCCCCTAAATGGCAGGGAAATGCCAGAACAAAGGAACCCGGGATGGGAAGGAGCTGCTGTGTCTGTCTTTCATTCATTTGAGCACCCATTGTGGAGGATCTGGGCTTTAGCAGTGAGCAAAGCAGACAAAACCCTCCACCCTCATGGAACCTAAGTCTCACGGAGGAAAGACAGTAAGAAAAATTAATAAAAATTTTGGCTTGGCGCCTGTGGCTCAATTGGCTAAGGTGCCAGCCACGTACACCTAAGGTGGTGGGTTCGAATCCCCCGCCCGGACCCGCCAAACAACAATGATGGCTGCAACCAAAAAATGGCCGGGCGTTGTTGCGGGCGCCTGTGGTCCCAGCTACTTGGGAGGCGGAGGCAGGAGACTTGCTTGAGCCCAGGAGTTGGAGGTTGCTACGTGCTGTGATGCCATGGCACTCTACTCAGGGGGATAGCTTGAGGCTCCGTCTCAAAAAAAAAAAAAAAAATTTTACAGAGCTGGTAGAAAACACTGCAGAGAAACATAAGGCAAGGGAAGGGGCCTAGGAGGTGCTGGGGAGTGAACACCTCACAAAAAAGGAGGTAATAGGGCGGCACCTGTGGCTCAAAGGAGTAGGGCGCTGGGCCCATATGCCAGAGCTGGAGGGTTCAAACCCAGTCCTGGCCACAAAAAAAAAAAAAAAAAAAAGAAAAGAAAAAGGTAATCATTACAGTTAGGAGAATAAGTATTCCATAACTGATGCCATTCAGGACCGTAAGGTATGCCTACGTAAGCTTTCACGCTGCACAGATCAAATGTGAAGAAAAATATTTGAAAAGGCTGTTTGGCATTCAGCAGGACAAGTAACCAACTGATCAACCTTTTTAAGTTCTAACTCTAAGTTTTCTAATTGTACAAACCTGCGCTGTCCGCTACAGCTGACCACATGTTGCTGTTTACGTGAATTAAAACGAAATAAAGTATAACAATTTGTTTTCTGTAGCTGAATTTCGAGTGCTTACGAGCGACATATACCCATGGTGGACAATGCAGACACAGGACACCTCTATCTCTGCAGAAAGTTCTGCAGTACTACGTTGGTCTAGATGACGTCATGTTATAGTAATACCTGGTTGCTCCACTGTCCCCCCTGCCCAAATAATCCTGGATAACATGACATTACATTGACACTCATATACAGGTATGAACTAGGAGAAAATTACAGTAACATCTTGTATCATTATAGCCACTGCCATCATCTCAGTTCTAGAATTTCAATATATTTCAGAGACACTTCAGATACTTTCTTTGCAATTAGCATATGCTCCCTCTAGGTGGCAGTAGACGCCACCCACACCAGATCACCTGCCTCTTAGACACTATGACACAAAGCCTACGGGTGAGCCCATCAAACTCATGAGTAAAGAATCGTCCTCACCTACTTATAAGCAATTTAGAAGCATACAACCGGGACAAAATTATCCATGCAGGCAGCCAGGTGTAAAATAATAATAACATAGAGGAGACAATAATCTTACAAAGTGAAAATGTAAAAGAAACACCCAAATAACACGAGCATAATTAGCAACTGTCTCGTCAACCATGGTTATTTACTGGAAGATTTCACTTATATTCTCTTTAGGAACACACCCCAAATTGCATTTCCAAGTCAAGACCTCCCAGTGGCTGGCACACCATTCTTCCATGCCGATTTGATAGCAAAAACCGCACCAGGTGACTCCTTCACCTGTCAAGTTCATTGTCACGTTGACAACAAAACAATGTACTTAGTGATTTTGCATATACTGATGGAGTGAATAGGGAGAAGAATGGTGATCATTTTCTTAGGCGGAAAATTAGAAATAATAAGAATTCACACCTTACAGGGCTCTGTGAAGATTGAACGTAATAACGTGTGCTAAGTTGGCAGAATCCTTGGCACATGGTATATATTCAATAAATGGAAAGTAATGAAGTTTTTAGGGTGATAGCAGTTTTTAAAAATCTCAAGAGAGGCGTAAACCTCCAAATCACAGGCTGTTCCCAAGTTAAGGAAAGACACAGAGGCAGAAAAAAGACGATGGTAATACAGACTGTTAAATGCTGGAATAAGAGTGAATTGGGATTGCTTGAGTAACCTTAAATCGGGGACACACATCACAGCTGGCAGGTCAGCAAGCCTTGCCTGTTTTGGAGGTGAAATTTCACGTGTGAGAAGTCTAAGAGAAGAGGTGAAAGGGTCTGATGCTGTATCGGGGGACAGCAAAACATGTGGAAAGATGCAGAGATGTGAAATCGTATTCTGGATTTGGAGAAGTGAACGTGGACTTGAGCACCACTGCTTGGAAGGGGTATTTATGAAGGAATGGCAGGACAACAGATTACAGAAGTAGGCAGGGGGTGCTGGACCAAAGCCCTGTGTGCCAAGCAAGAATCTGAACTTCACCCTAAAAGCTGTAAGGGGTCACTTGGGGATCCCAGCGTGGGTGTGATGTGCCCAGCTGTGACACAAATGATAAATGTCTGTTTAATGGCTAGCTGATTCACTGACTGATCACACAAATGTATTATCAGTGGATAAAAAAACTAATCAATGGGGAAGTGAACAATCAACTCTGGCCCCTTCAAGTAATAGTCAAAGAACAGCGTGATATCACTGAGCTCCACACAGAGCAAAGCTCTGTTTTCTCCCCTGAGAATATGAGATTTGGGTCCACCTCAACACTCTAAGCTTGCAGCAGTATCAGCGAGGACTCACAACCTTCCAGTCCCTTCTTTTTTTTCCATTCTGTTAGAATTTCCAGTTTAAATGTGAAATTAAAATGAGCTCCTTCTCATCCCAAGAAGGAGACTTAGATTTGGATTTGTGCACAACTGCTGGATGTTTCAGTTTAATAAACCTAATTAGGAATTACAGAGATTATGATTAAACATATTAAATGATTAATAGCATTATGCTGCTCATGTGAAAATTAAAATTAATCATCTCTAGTCAAACAGGACTTTGGAGAAATCTTTGCGTTGTTTCCTTTGATGAAAACATACAACGCTCAATTAATCATTTTGTAGCATACGCATAGATACAAATGCCTAGAAATTGTTAGGCAGGAATACCTGTGCATCAGTGATAATGGTTAAAGAAAATATATAAAGTAAAAACGTTTCAGCTCATTGTGGGCATATGGAAAGGGAGGGAGAGGAGCGTTAAGGTACAGAGGTTGAGAAAGAGAAAAGAAAACTTTTTCAGACTCGAGCTTGTGTGTATATGAGGTATGTGGGTGAGAGAGAAAGAGAGAGAGAACGTTTCCATTATTTGCGCATCTTGGGCAGGTCACTTCATCTCTTTAAGCCTCAATGGACTCATCTATCAAAGGACAATGATGGCACTCCTCTCACTGGACTGGAGGGAGGACTGAACCCAGAAGCGAGTGCCTGGAGCAGTGTCCACACTGCCCACAGCACGCTCAGGGCTGGACTGAGGAGTCACCATTCTCTTCCTCTGAGTGTGTATGCTGTTTCTGCTTCTGTTTTTCTGGGGCCTTTTAGGTAAGACATATTGAATAGAAGCCTGCGTTTTATGTCTCTATATTCATTTCTGGAGAGATGAACACAAGCAACAGAACTTTATTCTCTTGTTGCCATGGAGTCCAGAAATCTGAAATCAAGGTATGAGCACGGGGCCACATACCTCGGGAAGCTCTGCCCCTTCCAGCTTCTGGTGGCTCCAGATCTTCTCTGGGTGGGAGTGTGTGACTCGGCTCTGCCCCCATCTTCACACAGCCCCCTTCCACCTCCCAGCATCCTGGAGGCAAAGCTCCTCCTGTCTTTCTCCTTATAAAGACATTACTTATTGCAGGTAGGAGCTTCCGACATGGGCACTTCGTTTCAGGGTCACCATTCAATCTACCACGATCCCCCAGGTGTCTCCCACTAAACAAACAAATCAAAAGTGTATGTCCTACAAAAGGGTAGCTGCTATCAAGAGAGAGACAGCATGAAACTCTCAAGACGACTGGCCTCAAACCAGGTCCAGAAGAAAGAATGTCCCTTTCAGTCTCCCATGTGTCATGAAGGTCACTCTAATGAGGTGCCCTACAGAGACGAGACCGTGACTTCCCTTCACCAGCCTGATTGCTTCTCTGCACTTAGCCCTGGACGCAGTGACGCTCCTCAGCCCAGCTGGGAAGCCATTCACCAGCCTCCTGAAAGGCCACCAGCACTCAAGGACAAGGACATGCCAGCCCTGTGTCTACCACTGTGCCTCACACAGGTCGGTAAGTAGATACAGCATCCCCGAGAGCTTTGCTGCAGCTTGAGGCGAAAGCATGGGGTGAAATTTCTCAGGAGGAGAAAACAATGTGAAAAAGCTAGTAAACTTGCTAATAGAACCGAGTATCTAGAATATACATCCCAGAAGGGCTGTGACTCCGGGATTCATGGTTACATTCCCCAGAGCTGAAGCATGTCAAGGCTCCACGGGAACTAATTACTGAAAGACTTCTTGATTCATCTGGGTCTGGGATTTTTAAAAATTGGTTCTTTGCTTTCAAGGGAGACTCACCTGAATTTAGAAATATACTTCATGGCCATATTGGAGAGATCAGAAGGTGGGACACGGCAACCCAACAAATTAATAGTGTTCATTCACTCAGAGCCTGGCAGACACTGAGAGCATTTGGAAGACGAAGGATCTTAGAGGTACAAGGTCACGTGGCCAGGACAGTCCCCTCTACGAGGCTCAATGCATTCCTGCCTTTGCGATGTCTTGGTCATTGGTTTCCTTCAACAAACTCAGTGGGTTGCCGCTTCAGTCTCTGCAGTTATTACTCCATTGGCCTGGAAGACTCTTTCCCTACAAGCTCACGTGCTCTGCCTTCTCCTCAATACAACCTCTGCCTGGATATCACCCATCAGAGAAGCCTTCGCCGGCTTTGTGGCCCACAGCAGCCCTGCACCAGCATCCCCTCCCTCCTTGCCCACTGACTCATCACAGCACACATCCTACCCCACCCTTACATTATCCGCTCTGTTATCTTGTACGTCACCTATCTTTTCCACCAAAATGCAATTCCCTGAGAGCAGAGACTGTGGCTTTTCTGTTCACTGTTTTATCCCCACAGCTGGAACAGTATTTCTGGCCACAACACTGCTGATGTTTTGGGCTGGTTCCTTTGCTATGGGAGCCCCATCCCGTGCAGGGCAGGTATTTGGTGCCCCACTAGATGTCAGAAGGCTTCTCCTGGGTTGGAACTACTGAAAATGACTCCAGGGATTCAAGTGCTCTCCAGGAGGCAGAGTTGTGCCAGTGGAAACCGCTGAACCGCACAGGGTAAGGTCTCAGACCCTTCAGAGTAGGATACAGGTGCCAAGTCTTCGTGAACTGTTAAGTCTTGCGAATAAAGAAGGGGCATTAATTAACAGTATTAACGACCAACAGCTTTTGATTTTTCTTCAGGTCCCTGGCTATGCATGACTCCAAAATGCAGCCTCCCCATCGCTCATGGAAGGCCGCGGGATCCGACATGGATAGAAAGTCCATTAACCTCGAGAGGTGGGTTTCCCAGCAGTGCTTGGCTGAGGTTCCCAAACAAGCTCATTAGGACCACAACGCCAGCCTCTGCTCTGGCCCAGTGTGAGGGCCCTATTAGGAGGCGGGATGTCTGCTGCAGAATTTTTCTTAATAAATAAACTCCCCAGGTATCGGTGCAGGTTATAAATGTTAAGAAAACAGCACCGGCAGTTTAATCTCCCGAAGAACCCTTAGTGCTTCCACAAAGACCTTAATAAAGAACCACGGGGCTCCCTCTGCTGTAATCGTTCCTAATTCAATGAATAGCTCTGAGCAACCCAAGACTAATCCTGGTGAAATTGGATTCTCATATCGACCAATCCGGGGATGACTACTTGAGAGAGAATGCAAAACCGTGTAAAAATCTGTGCCTTTCAGATTTTGACCCCACCCCACAGTGTCCCCTCTCTGAGCCGTGGCCGCTACTGAGTTCCCCCTGTGGGGCACCTTTTGGTGGTGGCCAGGTAACTGGGAGGAAAAGCAGAGGTAAGGGGTATTTGTGGCTAGATTTGTTTGAGTTAAAACCCTGGTTTCATCACTTACAAACCCAGCTCCTTACATTCTTTGGAACCCTCGGTTTCTAGGTCAAAGATTTCTATCACTGGGTTGTCTGTGGGCCCAGGGAGCTAGGGACCACCATTCCTCACCCAAGGATGGCAGAGTAAAATGTGGGGCGTGCACACACTTGGGGGATACCCCATCAAGTTGTCAGCAGGAATCAGAGTACAGAGAGAAATGAGATTTCAAAGCACAGTGCTGAGGGGAGGAGGAAGGCAATAATCAGAAAGAAAGAAGGAACCATACCAAGTTACAGCTGATGGAAGTTTAGAACACGGGTACTGACAACACAGCACTTGATAGAGTTCAAGGATGCTGGTAGGTATTTTAGAGCAGTCCCACCTAATAAAATGTGAGTGATATACATGTGTGGAATTTTAGAATTTCTAGAAGCCACGTTTTTAAAAAATAAAAAGATATAAATATTAATTTAAAATATATATCTTACTTTAACCTAATTTATTAAAAAATTATTTCAACATACCGTCAACATTAAAAAACATGTATATATGTGAGAGAGAGAATTTTTTTTTTGAACTCTTTGAAATCTTGTGTCTATTTTATACTCACGTCTTACCTCCCTATGGACACTGGATTATCACTGAAAATACTTGACCTGCATTTAGGCTTTAAAAAATGAATGATGGGGTTTCTAAACATACTTCAGAGGTTCCTAATAACTGAATCAAGTGCAAGTGTCAGGGCTTACAGTTCAATGAAAGTTGAATCAGATTAAAAATTCCACACCTGTGTCACATTGGCCATTTTTTTTTTTTAAGTGCTCAAACACCGGCAGCTGGTCGTCCCCTGTGTTAGGCAAAGTAACAGCTGCTTAGGAATGTTAATGGTCTAATCCCTGGAACCCGGAGTAGGTCACTTCACCTGGTAAGACTGCAGATGGAATCAAGGTTGCTGATCACCTGGCCATACAATGAGAAGATTATTCTGGATTACCTGTGTGGACCTATAGAATCACCAGGGTCCTCAGAAGTGGAACAGAGAGGCCAGTGGAGCGGAAGAGAGAACAATTGCTGATGTGACATGAAAAAAACTCAACCTGTCATTCCTGGTTTTGAAGAGGGATGAAGGGTGGCCTCCTGGAGCCAGAAAAGGCAAGGGAATGAATCCTGTCAAAAGCCTATTGAGAGGAATATAATCCTGACGGCTAAAATCATGTTTAGTCTGGTGCCATCCACGTCCGGCTTCTGACTTCTGGAACTGTAACGTAATCCATTTGTGTGGCTGAAGACACCAAGTTTGTGGTCATCTGTTACAGCAGCGACAAGAAACCATGAGGCTTCCTCATCAGAAAGCTGCAGGTAGACGATTCCAGGACAATCTCAGCGTGTTGGGAGGGATGAGAGCACAGAATAGGTGTAAAGAGAGGCACGCGGGGAAAACAGCTGTTCCCCAGGACAGTGACAATTGTGTCCTTTGAAATAAGGAATATGATGAAGTCAACTTCATCTAAGTCTCAAATTTAAAAAAAAAATTAATGAAATAAATATGGAATACTAGTATCTTCCTTGGGTGGTAATGTAAAAATTAAAGATACTATCCATGTACACCATATAGCCCTAGTTTCTCTGACAACCAGTTCCCCCAGTGGCAGCTGTCTGGAGTGACTCTCGTTGCTGTCATTGTCATTGTTATTTGGTGGCATTTCCTTTACCCTGTACATACAGATTCTTAACCTATCTCTGTATTCACGGACACAGTGATGATTTTGTGAACATTGTGGACCCACTCGCTGGGAGAAAGGTTCACATACATCTACATTTTGCTTATAATGTTAGAACATTTACAAGTTACCTAGAGGACATATTAACACCCGTGACACGGACAAGGACCACTGTGGATGGCTTCTGCTTCTTCCTTATTCTAAGTTAGACAAAGAATTCTGACAGAGGATTCTGATGCTGAATGCTTCCACCCACTGTAGCTCATACACAAAGCATAAGGCTAAAAGGTCGGGGACAGACAGCTGAAAAGAGTACTGTGTGGTGCTTCTGCCACGAGCTGGGCATCTTGCTAGATGTTTCCCACTGAGCTGCCCTCACAACTTGGAAAACTGAGGTTCACAGAGGTTATGTGATCTCTTCAAAGCCACACAGCCAGGAGATGGCAGGATTAAATTTAGGATATTTAGAGTCCATCTCTTTGGACTCTTTTCACCCTTCAGTGGCTTTTCAAGGTCATGGTGAAGATGCTCTGGAAAGTCTAAGCACAGCCATTGAGGGAAACTGCAAAGCACTTGTACAAAGGAGCAAAGATTCATAGTCCACATCTGGACCAGAGCCAGACTGCTGAGTTCTGTGAGTGAAGCCGCAGCACACCCAACCAACCAAAAGGCAAACAGAGCCAGGCTGCTTCAGATGCCTCCTCAAAGGTACTAGGGCTCAGGGTTGACCCTACTAACCATTTCCTTAAACATTCTTATTGTACTTGACTTTTCTGTCATACCAGAATATGATGATCCTGGGAATAAACACAATGGCAAACCTGTGTGTGAAGCCCTTGAATGTGACACATAGTAGGCACTCTTCTTTACTGAACCCTTCTAGGAAATACTTTGGGGGCCAGCTGCTGCTTTGTCCGGGAGCATTCCCAATTCCACAAATCCAGGTACAGAAACGCTACAGCTGAGACAGGATGCAGATGGAGGCTGATTTTCCCCACCCTCAACCTACTGGATATTCAGCCTCTTTACTTTCCTACAGGCTTCATCCCATCCAGGAGCAAAACTCCTCTCAGCGATAAATAAAAAGTGTACTTTGAATAGCCAGGCGCTTCTCCCTCCTCCCCCAATCAAGTTATTTCTCAGACAGAAAAGCTTGTGAGTGTCTTTGAGGCATTATTTGATTAAGTTGACAATATTATGTGAGCGATGGTTGAGTACCCACTGCGATGTACTTTGGACCAAATTGATTTGTGTAACGAACACTCGCTCTGTCTCTTCTTGCAGCCTGAATGGCGGTCTTGATTTAGCCAGTAATGCCGGGTGCCGAGTGAATTTACAGGGTCCACGGTCCCTCTCCCTCAATCTGCAGAGAATAGCAGGGCAGAGCATGGGCTGGCATAATTCAATACATTGTACTATAAGCTCAGAAAATAATATCACAGAGCTCTGCAATATACCTATTTGATTTGATTTGTAAACCTGATAAAAAAGCAATCGAGAAAAGTTCAGGGGGAAAATATATATGTTCTAAGCAAAAAATGTAACTATATTGAATGTGTACAAAGAACCAAAGAATGGGGAGGAGAAAAATCATGCATACTAAATCAACTCCATACCCCGCATTAGACAATATTGCACATTCTCCATTTAAAATGAGGCAAGATGGTGAAAAGTTATTTTCCATTAAAAATAATAATAATGGTAAGCCCAGGGAATGTGAATTAAAACCCACAGTTCAGGTTTTCTCACAATCCTACTTCAAAAACGGGGCTCGTGCAGATTCCCCCGGCTTCCTGCTTTTTCATTTGAGCTTTGTAGGCAAACAAATAAGTTAATCACACAGCTTTGGATGTAGTTAATGCCTCATTCTGAGCTCTGGCTGGGCTGATTCCAAAGCCAGGTGACATAGATTTAAGAAATACATCGCATTTCCCTCCACTCCAATAAATTCAATGCTCTGCTCAAATGATGAAATTCCTCAGAAAGGAGGAGGGCTGGAGGACAGAGAAGAGCTGACTACAAATTCCATGGCTTCTTTTTTTATACTATACCTAAAGGCTAGGTATTTACCACACCAGGAAAGGAGACGGGCTGTCTAGTATTAGTCTGTATTAGTCTCCTCAAGCTGCTATAACAAAACATCAGAGACTGGGTGGCTTAAACAACAGATATTTATCACAGTTCTTGAGGTTACAAGTCCAAGATCAAGGTGCTAGCCAGTTCTGATCCTGGTGAGGGCTCTCTTCCTGGCTTGCAGACGACCTTCTTCCTGCTCTGTCCTCCTGTGTCAGAGACAGAACAGCTCTGGCATCTCTTTCTTCTCTTACAAGGACATAGTCCCCTCATTGATATCCCACCTCAATGACCTTATCTATACCTAAATACCAGGACACTGGGGGATTAAGGTTTCCACTAGTGAAGTGAGGCTGAGGGGGGACATAACTCAGTCTCTAGCAGTGTTACTGAAGCAGAACCTCCAGACATCTCCAACACAGAAGCACATCTGTCCCAGAGAGGGGCAAGGCTTGAAACTGGGTGCTCACTTACCCAATCATTCAAAACATATTTATTGAGCACCAGGCGGCCAGGTTGGAAGCTGGGAATTACCTATCGGAAGGCAAAATGATAAGACTATAGAATGTATTTTTCCTTTACTTCTTCATGTTCCAAAGCTTTGGTTTATACTTCCAGGAATAAACAGTTTAAGAATATACCAATAATGATGATGATAACAACAATAAGTATTTATAGAGTTTGAAACTAGATTATCTGGATTTGAATTCCAGCTCTATTACTTCCTATGCAGGTGACCTTGAGCAAGTTATGTAACCTCTTTGGGTCTCCTTTCCTTCATTTAGAAAATGTAATACTATTAGCAGCTACCCCAAATGAGTCAGGACCTGTAAGTGCTCAGGATGGTTCCTGGCCCATGGTGATTATAATGATCCACATCCGGAACAGTGGCTGATGCCCGGCTGGCATTTAATGAACAGTGGGTGAATGATGAGCATCCTGTTAAGCTCTTTGCATACATTATATTTCACTGCATCACTTGGTGACTCAGACAGGAAGATTCCATTACTGTGCCCATTTTATGACTAAGGAACTGAGGTTCCAAGGGGCAAAGAGCTTCTTTGAGAGCCTCAGTCAGTACCTCTGAGGCAGCAGAGCAGAATGATTTAGAGCCCCAGCATGGCCGTCCCCTGGGTCAAGTCCCTTAATGATACCTAAGGAAGATGCGAGAGCTTTCTGGGTACTTGGTTGTTAAAACTCAGGTCAGTCCATTTTAGAGCTTCCAGAGTCAATGCGATTCAAAGTCTTCTTCCTATTGCTATAGATCTGTGGCCCAATGGACTTGAGGTGGTCACCTTCTCAGCAGGGTCACCTCTGGAACCTCTCTCTTCCTCCTCCTCTTGGGTCCAGATTCCCTCAGAATTAGAGGCTGGGAGAAGGGCCCCAGGAGGTAGAAACATCTCATGAAAATGGATGCTTCTCTCACTGCCTTCTCCCTCACTCCGTGGAGGCTCTGGTGCCACTGTCAACTTCCACAAAAGTGGAGTCAGCATGCTTGGGGTCCTTGGGACAGTGATTAGGCACCCCCTGTCATCCTCTGATGCTGCCTGGAGTCATACGTCTTCACGGCCACCTGCAGTGGCCAGTCCTCCCAGCTCCCCTGTTGGACGAGCTGTCCTCCTTCAGTGCTGGGCTTCTTGGACAGCTGTAGAACCCCACATTCTTCTCTCGCTTCAGGCTCCTTCAAGATCCACAGGAACAGAAGGGGACAAGTGGCAGGCACCTTAATGGGTTCTCCACCACCATTCTTTCTGATCCTTCCGAACTAGGGGATGCTAGCAAGAATCCATCTTTATAAATCTCTAGGTAAGAAGCAGGGACACATTTCTGTGCCATGTCATCCCACACCCACCTCATTTAAAAAAAAAATGTCAAGTTCTTCGAAGAACCCTGCCACTGTCTTCTGTGTTTGTGGCATCGTGAAGATGAGCCTTCTAGTTTTCTAGCTCAGTAACCCTCTAGACTGAATTATAGACGAAACGCCTATATGCTTCTGGCCAAAAAAGCCGTTTGAGAGAGAGCAGTGAAAAGACTTTGTGCAGGCATACTTGTAAGAAACTGAGGCAGAATCCCATGTGGCCAGGTTAGTTGTGGGCCTAATATGACCAAGGCTTTGGCTGAAATAGCATTGCCAGACTGTGTTAAGGAATTAAGGTGGACTTTATAAGGCCAATGAAAAGCCCTTTGGAAAACTGGCCAGATACCCATCAGTAACCTTTCCTGATCTGTGGTAAGTGATAAAGGTCACTTACTGATGGGTCTGGGAATAGAGTAACTTCTCCTGATCTGTGGTAAGTGACGAAGGTTGCTTGCTGACAGGTCTGGGAATGGTAATGTCATACAGGTATCTAATGGCACAGATGAAACCTGGGCTCATGAAAGTCTTTTGAGAAGTCCAGCCTGAGAATTCCTTATAAAAGGCTCCAGCAAACCCCCCCAACTTAAGGCCTACATGGGAGCAGAGGTTTGCACACAAACTCCTATATGTCCAAAAAGTTTCTCTATACTTTGCTTTAAAGATTCGAAGTAACTGCCTCCAAATGGCATGGTCAGTAGAACAGACATTCAAATCCTCTCTTTCCCCAGTAACCTCAGGCTTTATCAGATAAGAACAAAGAAAGTAATGACTGCCAACATGTTCTTCATTAAGTTATGTTAAACTGGTTATGTTGAAAGGGTTATGCCTAAAGGTGTATGTTGGGTGGATTATCAGATTACCAGAGAGGAGCTACTTACAGGCGGGTGGTCATAAGATGTTTGAATGGATTAACGAAGTCATTGATATCTAATGCGCACAAGCAGAGGGATTGTAATGAATGTTAATGAGGTCATTGCTGTATAGTGCACAAGCATAAGATTCCCTATATAAACTAACCCCAAATAAAGAAGGCTCACCACTTTGCCTGAGGGAGCAGATGGTCACCTTTATTTAAAACACAATTTCAATAAGTGTGCTTACTCTTCGTGATATCGCTTTTCTGTAAGACCCTAATGGCAACACCCTTACGGCAACACTTATTTCCCCCCAATTCTGTGCTGTGAAAGAAGATAGTGCAATAGTCATTTCAAGTAGAAACAAGAAACAGCATCTGAGACCGAGGAGTGTTTAAAAATGAGAGAGGCGGTTATTATTTCCAGAAAAGAAAACTGGGGTATCATGATATTATCAATAAGGACATTGGGAAAACCAAAGAGATAGGGATGGAATCAATGCATGGAATGAGAAGGCAGAACTGAGGGAAAGAAGAAAGAGGGGAAGGACATTTGCAGGCGAGTCTTGGCAGAAGAAGTTCAAGACCAATCTTTAGACTTTATTGAGATACCATTCTAAAATTACCTTGGGAGACTAAGACCTTTCCTTTTACTCAAAGACCAAAAAAAGAAAAGAATATTTAAAAATACCTAACACTTTTGAAATAGAAATGCTCAAGATGCACAATACGTACATATGAAGATAAAAGAATTTGAAAGACGTTGAGGAAGAGAACCAAATGTTACAGAAGTATGTAAAAAAAAGTAAAGCTTTTAACTAGAAAAATAATGTAAAGCATGTCCTGGTTACTAAAATAGAACGTGATGTGAAAATAACAGCTTATGAAAAACAGAAGGTCAAATTCAAGCTCCTATGTGGAAAGGGCAAAGGTGAGTTCGTTTTTTCTGTGCTTTAGCAGACTCTGCCTTGATAGAGACTCAGGTGTGTCTCAGTGCAGAGGGCAGTGTCATGATACTTATAATTTGGGGATATTGACTTAAAGTAGGTCTTTCCATGCACTGGCGAAATTCAGACTGGACAAGGTTGTTGATAGAATAGTTTAGAATTGATGAACACGGCAAGGAAAATGTTCTGAGTGACAGTGCTACGAATCTTGAAACATAAACAACTATTCCATGCCATTAAGAAGTTGTACAGTTGATCATTTAAATGAGTTTTGCAGAAAGGCCCTGAAACAGACACTGCAGTTTATTGCACCACCTTTCATCTTCCTGAGCAAGAGTTTCCTGGAGTAGTATTGTTGAGGAAGACAGCAGAATTACAAGCCTGAGTTAGTGAAGACAGGAAACAGCATGGGTGTAGACGCTTCTGCTCTCACTACATTTACTTATTTTTTAAAGCAGACCTGGTGGTGTTTCCTATACATAATAAGAATTCCTCTCCTAGAAAGAGATGATGTTTGGAAACATACAGTTCAGACTTAATTAAGCTCTCTTACGATCAATATTCAAAAATCTCTCAAACTCATCACATTCTACTAATCCATCCGCATGCCACCATCCTTTTAATAGTTGAACTTTTCTTGTGATTTGAGTCCACTGTCATTTTATTTGCCCTTCCCCATTTTCCTCATTCTCGAGATCTCACAGGGATCCCTGCAGACCCCTGTATCTTGGTCTAGCCCTCGGCCCCGTGCTCTCTCTGTATACTCTTAGCAGGTTTAGTTGGTCAGTATAACTCAGACGTGCACAGAGTAGGATATCATTTCACCATGTTACTATGAGTTACCCGTTTGAGCTGAAAAGAAACTAAGTATAATAGTTAAGAAGAGGTATAGTAATATTTGACTTACAATAACTGTATCAAAAATGATACATGACAATAATGAATTTACATTGTGAAGCATTTGGTAATGCATGATTTAGTTAATACTAGAAAATGGCGGAGAATTTAAATGAAAATTGGAAACAATAGGAACAAGGAAGACCCTTCCCCATGAGAACACATGGGGTTACCGGGACCTAAAATAAGCGGCACTAAGTAGAGCCAATAGGAACCAAATCCCAATAAATTAAGAAGCATTATAGTCTTCAGCGTTTGCATATTCAAATCCCCCATTAGTTTGCCAGCAGCACTTCAGTTTTAACATGTATTCAGGACTCTATTAAATGACTGTGGATAGGTTTTTTTTCCTTAAGTTTTAAAACATTTACACTGTGAATATATCATTTTACTTATTTATGGAGTTTAAGAGATTAGTTAATGACACCTCTTGAAGCAGAAAAAAGGGAGGAAAAATGGGAATGCAATCTTGAAAGACAAATGATTAAGTAATCTGGATTGTTTTCTATTAAAACTACAAGGCAGAATGAAATATATAGTGCCTGCTATTGTTTTAAAAGGCAGTAGAAATGAAAGCATAATAATGGTATAATTATAAATCTTTGAAGTGTTCCAGCGTCTAAAAGCATTAAATCTATTAATTCAGCGAGATCATGCTCATATCTAGCTCAAGACAAATATCTTAGCATTCTATGTTTCACAATGGTATAATTTAAAACACTGCCTAGAAATGAAAAATGAATGCTTTACCCTTGGTTAATTTCTTTGTGTTCCTTTGCCCTTGGTTAATTAAACAGAAAGCAAGATTCCATTTGGAGAACTTCCCCCCGACTCAGGGAGGCCTTCCCTAACCACCTCATTTAAAATACAGCCTTCCCCTCCACACTCACTCACATAGACACACACACGTTTCCTGTCCCTTTTTTCTGCTGTATTTTTTCTGCACAGCCTTTACCACCATCTGGCATACCTGTTAATTTTAAATCTTTGTTATTACTTAATTTGGGTAAGATTTCTCCCCCACCCTCTAGTCCCACTTTCCTGCTAGAATTTTCAGCCACAGGATCACAGGAACGTTGTTTTGTTCTGTGTTTTATTCTCAGAGCCCAGGACACCGTCTATCACATAGTAGCACTCATTAATATTAATTCCTAAAAAGAAGGAAGAAAAGGCTGGGAGGGAAAAAAAAAGGAATAAATTATGGCCAAGGGTAAGTCATTAATTAGATGAAAGGTAAATGGTACAGGGTAGAGTTAGATTCCTAAGCCTTCCTGGATGCGATTTCTAGTCTCACTTTTATTCCACTGTGGTGACAAGGAAAGACAGCTTAGGGCTGGTTCCTTCCTGGGGGTGGTATCCACCCTCACTTTCTCTGAACTCTCATCGCACGGGGATGATATGCAGGCGAGGAGGAAAGTGGTCAAGGAGAACACCACACCTAGTGTTAGTGCTGAAGTTGTCTTATAAGTTGCGTCTGTATAAGATGGTCCAATGTAGGGTTTATCTTGATCTGGGGACAAAACTTCATAGCAATAAAGAAACTACCGTGTAAAAATCACCCATGATGTTTATTTTGCAAAATCCAGTAAATGATAAATGATTTTCAGCCTCCAGTTGTGTGCTGTTTTAGAAGTATTCCTCAAAGATGACCACATTTCCTCCAAACCCTCTGTTATTTTGACTTCCATGACACCAGACCCTGCTGTTTTATTCCCAGCCCACTGGTGTCTTTTTCTCTTTGAGCATTACTGATGTTTACTGCTCTGTTGAGGCTGTAAATTAGTGCAAGAGACCCAGTCAGAGGATGACGAAGGTGAGCACTTCTCAAGTGACCCTAGTGATATTCAGCAATGAGGTGGGTAGCACTCTCTCCAGGGTGAGTCACAAACTTAATTGTTCAAACTTGTAACTAATTTTTGAAACTAAAACTCCATCTATTACAAAATAAAATAACTGAGCAAACTTCCGTAGTGATTTTATAGCAAATTATGGACTTTATAAATGCCACATGAAAATGAAATGAAAAAGACTGAGAGATAAAGATAAAATGGCAGATTTTTAAAATGCGTTCTAATTTCAATGCCTTATATTGGCATTATCGAATAAAGCATTACACAATATATGCTATACATTTTGGTCAAGATACGTTAACAATATTGAATAAAAATCCATATTTCTAATAGCTTTCACTTTGGAGCACAAGCACTATTTTTTCACGAAGCACTATTGGAAAGGGAACTAGCTTTCCACTAACTTTAGGCCAGGCACATTCCTGTAATCCTAGCACTTGGAGAGCCAAGGCAGGAGGTTCACTTGAAGCCAGGAATTGGAGACCAGCCTGAGCAATTCAGTGAGACCCCATCTCTACAAAATATTTTTTAGAAAGTACCAGCTACTGGGAAGGCTGAAATGGAAGGATCATTTGAGCCTAGGAGTTAGAGGTTCCAGTAATGCATGAATCAGGCCTCTGTATTTCAGCCTGGGCAACAGAGCAAGAGGTTGTCTCAAAATAAAATAAATAAATAAATAAACCACAACTTTAGCCTGATTTCTCGATTATTCTTATCTCACCAATTGCCTATGACAGTGGTTCAATTATTTAGTATTCAGGAAAGATTAAGCTATCCCATTTTTTTGGTTACCTCTTATGCATTTATTAATGTTTCATAAATATAACCTGAAATTTCTTAACATTAATATTTTGAAGGTGTCTGATCATTTAGTGAGGACTATGTTAGTGAAAACTAGATAATTCATTTTATAAACCTACCTTAAATATTTATTATTGTATATTTGGTCAAAGTTTTCTCCGAACCAAGCTAGCCTGTTCAGCTCTCTGATGGCTCAACTTAACCAGGCATCAGGACGCTGACATATAATGTAACTTACTGATTGTAACAGCAGATAAAGAGTACTACTCTCAACAACTTTGCAGTGTTTAATTTCTATTCTCTACTAAAGATTAAGGTGATGATAAAAATAATGGTAGTAATAATGATAAAGTAAGGAAGAGGGAACAAAAAGATGAGAAGCTGCTATCATTGGCAGGACATTACTATGTGTCAAGAACTGCTCTAAACAAATTGTACATGTTAAATCATTTAGTTTCCACAGTGACCCTGTAAATAGGATGATATTATAAATACAATTTCATAAGTGAGAAAAAAGGAAGCACGGAAACCTGAAGGAACTTGTCTATTACTTCCAGTAGAACCACGACCCCAGTGCAGGGGCTCAGGCTGCAGAGGCCATGGCTCCAGCCACTACACGGAGTGTCTCCAAGGCTTCTCAGGTGTTATAAACTAAACGTGTGGTGAATCTAACTTTCAACTCAATGAGAGCCATGACCTGCGTAGTAATTCTATCAAAGTTTATTTCTTTATTTGTTAAGGTAGAAGCAAAGATAAATATGGGTTCTCATATGTACCCCTGAACTTCAACAAATGGTATTGCACACTACCTTAGGGGCTGTCTCCTGAATTCAGAAATGATTTTCTAACTATCACACTCTTCAAAGTTCATCTCTTTAAAATTTCTCCACTGACTCAGGCTAGATTCATGGTATCTCACAATGAAGTCCAAGCACCATCTCATTCTAGTCAACTGAAATGTTTATACACAATAAAGGCCCAGGCTGATAACCTCCAATGTAATGAGTTAGAGTCTCTAGAAAAGAAAATGGAAATCTGCATCCTAGCCAAAATTATACTGCTTTTCATACACATTAGATTTCAAAGTCCTCACAATAGGGATCTCATCAATTCTAAATGCTTATCAAAGAGGAAAATATCAACATTAAAAGAATTCACAATTTATAACAACTTTTTAATAATTTAAAAACGTTGACAAAGGTAATCACATGAGATGGCTACATTACTTTGCTTAAACATAGTAACTTATACATATGAACATCAAAACATCATGTTGCATACCTTAAATGTATACAATGAAAATACAATAAATACAAATAATTAGGTTTGTCAGCATAATACCCAAGCCCTGAACTGGACTGTAAAATGTAGTTTTGAGAAATGGGATAAAGAAAATGATTTTCATGACATTTTACCCCAACATCAGCTTTATCAAACCACCTATACATTTCTTAATTTGAAGAATTGATTTCATAATTGGTTCTGCATTTTTTTTTTAGGAATTTACATTGAGTTTATTCTCAGATGGAATTTATACTCTTACTTTTCACATGAAAAACAGGTCACCCCTTATCTTTTGACATCTTTGAACATCTTTGGTGTTTCTCAGGGAATATTGATTGTGGCTCAAGAATTAGGTAAACTCTTTCCTTTATATGAGATGTACTTAATGTAGATTTAGAGACTAGAACTAAATTATAAAAGATATAGAGATCCTTGACCAAGGATCAGAATGACTGTGAGTCAGAAAAGAAACTTTTGCTGATCAATTATACCCCATTTTGTTTTATTTCTTGTATTTATTAGTGATTCAAAGTATAAATGGTGGGCAGGTTGGCCAGATAGAAGGGGCAAGAGTAAATCAATGTATTTTCCTCCAAGAAGTGGACACCACTTTGGCTATTTTCACATTCTTTATTCACAATTAATCTCATAGTCCTCATCTCCAGTGGATTCAAACATCTCCTTATTACATATATTATACTCAACAGATTTGAGCTACATATTTTTTTATAAATTCTAAATAAGGTTTTCTCTATGGCTTCAATATGCTTAAAAATTATTCATTGTACTTTCTGTACTGTCCCAGAGTTAAGTGTGCCATCTTTTCATTCTTTTTAAAAATCGGTTGAGATACTGAATGGATTTATTTATACCACCTATCTGAGATTTCCAGACTTTCTTTACTGTTACAGAAACTGTTGCATGTTTTCTGGAGAAACAACTGGAATTTACTATCTGCAACAAAATATACTACTTCAGAAAGTAAGTTCTAACCCTCAGATTATTGGAAGAGATCCCTAGCTAGATGTCCATGACATTTAGACATCAAACTGGATTACATTTTCCTTCTCTTTTCCTACCTCGTCCTCCCCACTCCACACCCATGATTATTCCTGTTTCTACTGTCGTATTGACAGCAATATTGGACACTTTATATTATATGGAGCATGATTTTATTGAAAGTAATCATATATGCAGAAAAGGTATGAACACTTGTTGGTAAATTCTTTGGCCATTTATGATTGGCTATAACTAACAAAAACAGTAAAAACCATGTTCATATTTACTGAGCCATTTTCAGGAGACAATGGTAAACTATAATAACATTAGAGTTTCCTATCTAATTTGGTTCGTATTATTCAGTTTAGTTTATATATACTAGCTTTATAAGGCATTATACACACACATATATGTATATACTTGTACATATACACACATACACACACATCAGAGAGGTGTGATTTTACATAGTTAATAGTTGCAGGTGTAATTTCTGAACTGTCATTCTACCTATCAGTATTAGTCGCTATTCCTACGGTAGAGCCCAGCTATTTCTTTCACTTCATTATTGCTTATCTGTCTATTTTTTGCTCCTTTTCATCTATTGTTACCACACCTTTATTTTAACCTTTCTTACTTTGGCTAGTTTTGTCCCAATGGCAGTAAAAGAATTCCTCTATCATTTATCCCGTAAACTCTGTGGAACCTCAGAAAGACTGATCCAGACACAATACTATAGTTAAGTATAGGGGAAAAGTACAAAAATGCATTCATTATAGAAAGACTCTAATAGATACTGCGCTCCAGGCACTGTGATTGAAAGATAAATATTACTCACATTTCTACATAAATCCATGCTTGCATACCCAGTAACATTCAAAGGAAATTGTAATTGCAGACTTAAAAGTGGCCACATCTCATCTGGTGGAGAGAAGAGGTTTTTCATGATTTTGCACAATACAGACATAACAATTGTTTAGAGTGTGACCCGTGGCCCCAAGTGAAGTAAGTGAAAGTTACATGTTAAAGTCTTTGAAAGTTAGTTTACAAATACTTTAAAATCATACATAAAATCAGAATTCCATGGTGAATAAACACAAGATGAGTTCATTGTGTGATCTTAGGGTTAGAACTCACTCTTGATTTTTGGAAAGAAGTTGAATCCTATAGCTCTTTGTAGTAATTTTGTTTTTTCCAACTTTTACATATTGATGAATAGTTCTACCCTCAAGTCTGAATTTCTCACTAAGATTTTCCAGTAGAGAGTTGTGTTAGGTTTTTTCCCCCCAGAATCTGATGAATTACTTACAGAAAGCTGCTTTAGTAATTGAAAGGTTTTGTTTACTTTAGAAGCACAAAAGTAAATTCTATTAAAATATTTTGTTGAAATTACAGCCTGTATTAAAGTTGGAAATGAAAAACGGATGACAGCACCATGCTCATATACAATGTAAAAAAGTGCTATGTTGCATACTTATTAAGCTATAATTTATCACGTATAGTCATTAATAAGCACTGGCAGACATAGAATACATACATGAAAATGCCCAACAATATTGCTTGGTAGGATTATTTTTTTCCAATGTTTTTAAATCATAGCTGTATACATGACTGCATTTTTATTATGGATTATATCCAGAACTGTTAGGAACTATTATTTCCACAATAGCAACTGTAAATGAGGCTTTGCCCCACCCTAGAAATCTTCATTCACCATTAGAACAGAAAGGGTTGAAAACTATACATTTGTTAAAAAAAAAATAGCACATCAGCAGTCAGACAGAGGAGAGTATGAATATGGATTCTGCCCTGATAGTTACTTGTCCTCTCGATTACCGCTCTTACAGAGAGCAAGTGGATAATAAAGTGAAAAAAAAATGTGACACGTAGAGCTATGTAGAGCAACCAAGAACAAACGAAGGGGTGTGGATACCCAGAGTCACTGAGTTTCTAACGTGACACATGGTAAATGACCACCACGAGAAGGATTTATGGGCTGAACACTCACTATTGCATTTCCTCTTAAAAACTAAAATGCAACCTCTGCTGGAAATAAGTAAAAAATGTAACTACTTTTGTAGTTATTACTAAATAGCATGCTGGTTCTTCTTTCTTAATAATTATTTATTTTTTTTACCATAATGTGAATGATTAAGTGGACAGTCTTAGCCTATCCCAAACAGAAAAAACTCATGTTGCTTTACTTGGATCTTCTATTCCAAGTTAAAATGCAAAGGCAAAGCTAATTTTATAGTTTCTATAGCTTAATGAAAATAGAGCACCTATATATAGGGCCTACACTTTTACATGGAAATCCATATATTTCAGAACAATATAAAAATAAACATTTTGGTCAGAGTATAAGGGTTCAAACTATAAAGAAAACCATCTTCAGAGACCAGTGATAATTGTCTAGTACACATAAAATGGCTGTTGAGTTTGCTGGGAGCTTACAGTCAGCTCGTTAGAGTTATTCAAATGTTTGCTTTACAAAGGAATTAATAAAGCCTAAAATGGTAAACAAAAGAAAATCCAATCTTATTTTATCCCCAGTCTTGTATATATTCCAAAACTTATTAAATGCGTATTTTCTTCTTATGCCACATATTACCTATCAAATCCACCAGAATATTTTCTTTGTTCACCTTTACAATAATGGTATTTGCCAAAATGCCAAGCAACTCTTCATGTCTATCTGTGATGTGCTATTTTGCTTTTCAGGAACTAAGGTATGGTCCTTTGCAGTCCAATTTCTTATAGGGTGTTCACCCATTTAATGGTCAATTACATTGTGCTCATACTAAAATTGTTTTAAACAAAATGCTAATCATCCCTGCATTCTGTTGTTTTTCTACAAGTGAAAACTAAAAACTGTTTTTTAGTCTGACGAGATGTTCATCAGATTTACATTTTCCTTCTCATTACAGAACTTTAAAATGAGCCACACTTCACAGCTCAGAGTGTGGAAGATGTCATTAAACCAGCAGTCTAATCAAGAAGGTGTAAAAAATTTAATTAAACTAATAGCAGGCTGACTCAATTATTCTAAAATATATTAAAACACATGCTGTACATGTGATTACAATCATAACTCATGTACAATTTTTATTTACTTTTTCGCTCACATTATTAAGTTGTACTATTTTCATGGAGATATTATATATTACAGTATTCAAGAATATGTATACACACATACTTGCACATATAAATATACAAAGTGGGTATATATACACACACACACATATGAGCACACAAATACCATTGTACACAAAATGCAAGCATTGTGGGTATAGATCAGTGCACTGTTTGTCTTTTCTTTTTTTTAGTTTTTGGCTGGGGCTGGGTTCGAACTGTCACCTCCACCAGCGCCCTATTCCTTTGAGCCACAGGCACCGCCCTGTGTGTCTTTGCTTTAGGGTAATGATGCACTACTAAAGCCAGTACTGAAGAGATTTCTGTGTATACCCTCCTTTGCGTGTGGATATTACGTTTCCTATTTCAGCTTGATATCACTGCTAAATTCAGCCAGTGTTGCCTTTTTAAAATGGCAAAATTTGTCTTTGTTAACGGGTGTTGAATTTAACCAACTGAGAGAGTTTAAGCTATCCATTCTTCTTTCCTGAGGATTATCACTGCTCTGAATTGCTTTATTATTCCCTTTAAGAAGCTTCACTCTTGCTTTATCAATTGCTTTGCTTAAACTTAATTCTTCAAAAGCCTAAGAGTTTTCAGAGAATTGGTGTGAATAATTCTGTGTAATTTTTCTTTTCTTTCTTTTTTCTTTTTTTTGTTGTTGTTGGTACAAAGAATTAGGTTACAATGTTTGCATTTCCAAGGCAAAGTCCCTCTTATAAATGTGTCCTGCCCCTAAGAGACGTGCTGTCCTAACACTGTGCCCATGAAGTGGGGCATTCTCATCTCCCTCTCTCTTCCCTCCCCTGCTCCCTCACCCCCCCATCCCCATCTTAAATTTATTTGCGTTTTTCTCTCATGTGGGTGTATGATAGGTCATCTACTGACTTCCTGTTAGGCTTGAGTACACGGGATTCTTGCTGCTCCATTCTTGTGATATTTTACTAAGAACAATCTGTTCTAATTCTATTCGGGTTAATACAAAAGATGTGAAGTCTTCATTTTTTGAATGGCTGAATCGTATTCCATGGTACACATATACCACAGCCCGTTAGTCCATTCCTGGGTTGGTGGGCATTTAGGTTGTTTCCACATTTTGGCATTTGTAAATTGAGCTGCAATAAATATATTTTTGGCTTTCACCAAAAGCAGAGAGATTAGAGTTTTTCCTATGAAGACTGGTCAGCATCGCTTGGTTTATAACAAAGCCATTGGTTTATAACCTCCTCTCTTCTAGATACTTTACAGAGGTCCCTTCTGAGTTAAGAAGGACACTGGATGAGAAAGTGAAGCTTGATACTGACAAAGAGATGTTTTCTCCTACTGACGAAATAACTGCTATTTGCATCAATCAAAGAAAGGGTTTATATCTTTTCAGATACTTACAATGTTATCTTTGTATTTACCAGGAGTAGATTATAACTTTCAGAGGCAGAGAAGAATATACAAAATTAATTTTGTAATTTTGGGGGGATATTCACCTGAATAGTACTATAGTCAGAAGAATCTCTTAAGCTTTAATATTTCTGTCTACACATCTACAGGCTGTCCAAGGAGATGACCAAGAAGATGCTGGTCGGGAGCGTTCCTGACTCTTACAAGGGATATACCATTCAGAGACATGCATAGTTGGCAAATTGTTTTTTGACAACAAAGATAACAAAGACACCCCAGTTTATCGAAACTAAGAATTAAATGAGTCTTAGAAGAAGAGTCTGCACAAAAGATCTCTATTATTACTGGAAAGAAGCATCTTTTTGGTATTGTTTCTCCTTTATTAATTACATTCCTACATATCAATTGTCTGTAGAGCAGTTAAAAAAATAGATCCAGTAAATAAATCTATGTTCTTAAAATAATAGCCTTTCTTTCACAGCCGTGACAGCATTTAAAAGGCAGTGGTCCTGCTTCTGGCTATCATTGGTATATCTTTTTCTTTCTATGAATAACTAACTTCCTGATACGTCTAGATATCTTCTAGACATAGAACGTGTTCTTCTAAATAGAACACAGAGTTTCATATTACTATAAAATTTACGTCTTACTAAATACTGTAACGTGCTTTGTAAAAAAAAAGAAATAACCTTTTCTTGTGCCTGTACGAGACTTAATTGCTAAGGTCAGACCCAGGGTTTGGGACAGAGGGTCCAAGACCTACTGCAATGACTGCTGACTCTCAGCTGTACTTCCAAGCAATCTTTACACTACTTAGTAAGCATTATTCCAGATGGCCCATTGGCAGCTGATAGCAACTCTACCCATCACAGCATATGGCCCACTGATGGTTGATAACTGTCATTCAGGCAAAACTCACCAGCGCTACATGCCAATCATAAAACACTGACTAGACAAAAAGATCAAAGCCGGAGCTGACAGGTACTATCTGTCCTGATTAGACATTCGATAATGAGGCACTGTCACTGGAAAGTTCCTCTTACATGTAGCAAAGAACAAAACACAACATAACCAAAACAGAAAAATCAAACAAATAGGCTGAAAAATGTTTTAGGGAAGGATTTGACTACTAAAACTACCACCTAACTTTATGTGAATAATTTTATTTTAATGATACCTAACTGATATAATTTTTGCATTAAAAACAGAGCAGATTATAATGTAAGAAAATTTTTTCAAAATACTTTCATCTGTTTTCCAGATTACATGCACATTCATAAAGTGCCTTAAAATTTTGTTAAATAGTAAGATGAAATAAATATAAATGTAAACCTGGCTTACTAACATGACTAGCTCATAAGGGATATATCTTTAAAGGCCAATTTTTTAAAAATTAATAAGCTATTTATTCAGGGTAAAATATTCTCTAACTATGTTGCAAATGCTTACTGCTATATTTGCTTCTTTGTTTCAATGTTGTCAGCAGCTATATTTACTCCATGTTCTAAAGAGAACTAGAGAAAGAAAACTTTGTTTAGAAGAAAACATGAAGATTCAATGTTCTTAAGGTACGCCAAGTATGGGCTCTTAGAAAGATGTTTAATTTTAACAAACTAATATTAAACAATGAATATAGAGCATCAGAATGACAGGGGTACAAAAATCTGTTTGGCCAAACATCTTTTACTAAAACTTATGGGAATATTTTATTAGGTCCATGTCCCAATTTTTTTAAACAGCTAAGAATTAATGACACTGTGGAAGGAAAGAGACAGAAGAAAATACTAGGGTAGCTTTGAAAACTGCATTTCTCTTGACATGAGGAAACAGAGTCTGGCATAGATGCAAAATAGTAGAGGATATGCAGTTGGACACACTTGGCCTTAGACAGCTCACTGAAAATTCCTAAGTCATGAACGTTTTTCTAGTTGTAAAATAAAGATAATAGTAGTACCTGTCTCATAAAGTTGGATATGGTAATGCCTGGGGTATAATTAGTCCCCTAATAGGTGCTGGGTAATATTACCAGATTAATTATCACCATGACCATGTAACTGATCTGGGCTATAAATTTATGAAGAACTAGAAAACAACTATATTATTTAACTTTATATAACTTGTATCAATAAAAATGCTGTCTAACTTGACATAGAATGTTACAGTTATAAATTTAAATTAATATTAACTATTCTCACAACTCTAGAATGTAAGTATTGTTCCCTTTTCAGATTAGGAAATTAAAGCTCATCATGGTTAAACAATTTGTCTACCTTTACATAGCTTTTCACTGTAAAAGGAACAATTAAAACCAAAATGATCTTATTCCCCATGCCACCATTCCTGCCAGCTCCCTGGGGTGCCACCATTAATTTCTGTATTCACTCCTTTTATGGACCTTTGATTATATATTTTAAGTTCTATTAAAACTTATGCTTTGTATAAATTCCACAGCTTCAATAAATGTATAACAACCTTCAGGCATCTTGCTCCAATAAAGGAGATACTATAAGACATAGACCAAGTAATTTAATTTATGCTTTGGGCCAAGAAATTTAAAAAAATTATATGATTTAAGCGGATGGATATAAACCTACAAGTAAGTTTTTGCAATATTTACAATGATTTGAATACTGGCCAAGTAATTGTAAATGTGTAGGCATATGCCTTTCTGATTCTTTATAGATAAATATGTATGTACATGATAAGTAAATCTGATTCGAAATATTACCTGTAAGGAGTAAAATTCAGAAAATATTTACTCCGTAAAAGGGATCTATTTTCATTTAAAATGAAATTATTTAACATAATGTAATTTTGATTTAGTCTCTTAAATTTAGAAGACATTTCATTGAAATGAAATGTATAAAACAAGGCTATCACAAACACAATAATGCTAAGAAATCCTTGTGTATATACATAGAGAGAGAAGTTGGACAAAAGGTGAAAAAACGTAAAATGTTTAAAATATAATTTTCATATTTTAATCATTATAGTAATGATTAGTGCATGGGAGATGTCAAAAGAACTACCATTAACAAGCCAAGGTACCTCCTTTTTGTTCCTGTTAGGAAATTGAAGAAACTTGATGAAGAAAAGTTCAAAATGTTTTGATCACATGGAAATATTTTAAGCTTTTACAAATTTAAATATTGGCTACTAAAATTAAGACATAATTCTATACCTGAGACACTTTGCTAAGAAGCACATTTTCCAGTTCCATCCATGTAAACATGAAGGAGGTAAAGTCTCCATTTTTCTTTAAGGATGCATAGTATTCCATGGTGTACATATACACAGTATTGCCCTTTTCTATTGGTCATTGGTTACCTAGGTTACCTCATCCAACCCCCCCCCCAGTATTAGGGGCCCTTCAGACTTCCTTTTAGCTGGCCAGGCTTCCCTCCCACCCCTTCTTTAAGCTTCTTTCTTAGTGTCCCTTCTTAGGACATGCAAGAGCTCAATCCCAGGCAGACCTGCCTAATAGGAATCTGTATACTGGCAAGACAGTTAAGTAGTTCACGTGCACACTACAATTTGGAAAGCCCTCGCGGTTCTTTGCCATCTAATCTTTAACAAACAGGTGAATCCTAATAGCAAATACAGCCAATAGGCAAAGATGAGCACGCAGAGGAGGAGTGGGAGCTAACGGGACGTACCATCAGAGTGGGGCAGGCCTCCCTAACCATTCTGCCACATTCAGGGCCAGCTGGCTGTGCATTCATTCAACAGTGATTTCCCAAGTACCCACTATGTGGCAGGAGGCACCTTTCTGGGCACTGGAAAAACAAGCTATGGAGCAGGAAAGGTCCTGCTGTTCTCAAGCTGAAATTCTGGAGAGAAGGGAGGGAGAAGGATAGGAGAGAAGAGGGGATGAGACAGCAAACAAGAAGCACTAATAAGGTAATAATAGATTGTGATGTGGTGTCTGAAGATAACAGAAGGAGACAAAGTGATGCTGGGGGAGCTGAGTTCTGAGAAGGGCCATGAGAGCAGAGGCCCAGTGTGCGGGAGTCAGGCAGAGGGAACAGCAGAGGCCCCGGCCCTGAGGTAGCACTGTGCTTGGTGCCCATAGAAGAGAGGGAGGCCCGAGAGGATGGCCCAACTGTTGGGTTGGATATGAGATGTGACTGGCCAGGTCTGGGGTTGTCCCAACTGAGTTTGCATGTCTTTCGTACCTCAGGTGCTCCTAACAGCTGATCCAAGCGGCCTGTGTGCCCCCGACAAGTCTGAAGGCTTCAAAGCTGGCATCCACAGCCTCTCTCACAGAAGTCTTCTATTAAGATTTTTCTGGAATCGCCTTAAGCCAAGGGCTTCCTAGTGTTAGCTTACATTGGGGAAAGAGGAAGACAGGTGGAGCCCAGATGGAAGGAGAGAAACCTCCCCAAAGCAAAAAACAAAACTCAGGCAGAGTTGCGAGGGGAAGCCTCATTAAGCAGCCCACGGGGCTAGGAAAGGCACCCACAGACGGCCTGGGCTTCCAGGCACTGCTGCCAGCTCCCATTACCAGGCTTTCCTGGTGGTGGGGGTGGGGGACTTGCCTGCTGCCAGGGATCTGGGAAATGCAAGAGTGTGTCTTCCAGCCCACACTGGTGCCCAGCTGTGGGTCACTTCTCCAGGTGGCAGCTGACTCAGGTGGTGGGTTCCTCTCAAACAGGAGCAGCTACCCACAGAGGTGCAGGAGGAGGAAGATGACCAAGGAAGGCAGGTGCTGGCTGCTCAGGGACTGCTGGGGCACCTGTGTGCAGGTGCACCCCCTTCAGGCTGGGTCCACCAGGACTCCAGACTCCGAGGCCACCAAAGAAGCACTCACACTGGCCTCTGCACATGCCTAAGGTAGTGCTTTTTCCCCTCACCACCCTACCCCACCCCACCCCTGACCCCAGTCCTTCTCCAGACATAAATGCACCTCCAGCTCACCTTCAGGAAGATATCCCAGTAC
Source organism: Galagoides demidoff (assembly GCA_963574575.1). Lineage (NCBI taxonomy): Eukaryota > Metazoa > Chordata > Mammalia > Primates > Galagidae > Galagoides > Galagoides demidoff. Next base: position 31,615 of record CAUYQV010057476.1, on the reverse strand, counting down.
CCACTACACAGACCCAAGGCGTGGGGAAAGGTATTTAACCTTTCTCAGACACCTGTACCATTTTATTTCTTAAAAAAAATGAAGCAAATGTGGCAAAATGTTAAATCTGGGCAGGAGGTCCACTGATGCTTGTTATATTATTTTCTGTAGTACTGAAAACTTTAATAATTAAAAATAAACACTAGAGAAGCAGCTGGCTGGGGCTGGCTGGAGCTCAGGGGGGTCCTGTTAAGCATGCTGGGGTACAGGTGAGAGGTCAGGAAGGCAACTCTGCTAGGGGAAAGAGGGTGCAGCAACTGAGAGAGGAGGAGGGAAGACGGAAGGAGGGAGGATGTGGGGAGGAGTCCAGGCAGCAGCTGGGTTTGGAACACACTCAGATGGAGGCATTCATGTACACAGCTAGAAGGGTCAGCTTACTAGGCATGGCCACTTGGACACGTGATCAGCAGCAGGTCCGCTCATACTCCATCTGTCCCCAGTCACACCCGGAACACAGTGACTTGTCCATAGCAGGAGCTCACTCCTCTGCCCCAGCTGAAAGCAAAGGCTGGGACCAGAGCAAACTGCCACTCACTGACAGAAGATATTCAAGGGAGAGCAAAACCCTGCTCCAACCTGTTCTTGGTGCCTACCTGACCCAGATCACTGACAACTGGTGGAGTATTTTGGGGCTAGCCTGATCCTGCTAGAGCTGCTCCCTTTCCTGGGCAAATGTCTGATGCTCAGCTATTTCTAGGAGGGACAGCAACAAGGCAGGTGTGGCCTTAGAGGGATAGCATGGGGTGGAGAGGATTAGGCAATGGAAGACAGATGAGCCTAGGGAGACCCTCTGCCCAGCCAGAGAAGGGGAAGAGAAGGGAAGACCCAACCCAAGGTTCCTGCCCTCTATGCCCCTAGCCATGGACCCTACTCTCTGAGGGTAGGCTGGCTGAAGGCTGAGATCCCTGCCAGCTCCTTGTAGACATAGTGTCCCAGGCACAACATGGTCCAGGAGAGGGAGAAAGTGGCACCTGTTCTAGGAGGGGGAAAGAGCCACAGCAGGGCAGTCTCCTCAATAGTATGCCAAGACTGCCACCTGACTCCCAAAGGAAAGCCTGTATGTGAGAGCTTCCTGGGGGGGGGAGGGGGGAAGCTTCATTCCCTTCCCCACGCCCCCCTGAGAAGGAAGCAGCTCCCTTCCCCTGCCAGGACTTCTGTAGTAGCTAATCCCAGCTGGAGCCTCCCATGCAGATCAGAGCTGGCTTCCACCTGCCCTTCTCCCAGACATGGGACCTCACAGAGTGAGACCCACAGATCTACGTGGACAGAACCAGAGTGAGAGAAAACGCCTCCAGAGAGGTTTGGAGAAATGCCACCGGAACAGAGCCATACCTAGGGTGGCTCAGGGAGCCTCAGAAATGAGAGAGAGAGAGAAATAGAGAAAATGAGGGGACACTGAATGCAACAGGGAAAATCTGAGATGTTTTCTCTCTCCTTGTGCCCAGCCTAAACCCTGCCCAGCTTGGGCAGGAGGTCAGGGCAGTGCCCATCTGAAGAGGCTAGCCAACCTACCCGCTCCATAGCTCAAGCCTTCCTGGCAAGAGAGGAAAAGGACCCCTCTCCTCTCAGTGGCACAAGGCCTCCAAGGCCAGCTCTGCAGAGCTCTGGGCCAGGTCAGGGCTGCATCACAGTGGCAGCAGAGAGGAGGGGGTTAGCATGGGATTCTAGAGCCAGGCTAACCAGTGTGAAACTGGCTCCTTCACCTTTCTGCTGTATGACCTTAGGTCCTTATGTGACCTGAGTACCCTCATCTCTCAAAAAAATGGGGAAGAGTGGTGGTGCATCGCCAGAGGGTGGACTGGGAGTAGTCCAGGGGTAACAATGGAGAGGGCCTGGGACAGCGCCCAGCACATGTGCAGTGCCCAACACGTGAGAATTCCCACCAGTCTCAGGGTTCCTCACCCTCCCCTGGCTCAGGAGAACAAGTCAAGGTTTGTCCCTGGGCTCTTTCCTTCCTTCTTGCCCTTCCTGAGCGGAAGAGGAAGTGCAGAGGTGAGGGAAGCCCTTGGTGCCCAGGTCTGAGCTCAGTGGGCAGAAGTAGTTTGGAGCAAAGCAGGACTGAGGCCACCTGCAGGTACCATCTACAGCCGGGACAGGGGCTCATTAGGCCGTGAGTCTCCTCTCTTCAAGACTCCACAGTTCTCAAGTCGGCTTTGTGTCAGAATCAAGCCTGTTGGAACACCAGATGCAGGGACCCAGCCCTACACAGATTCAGGAGGCTGGTGGGGAGAGGGGATCTGGATGCATTTTTAATCCAGCCCACGGGTGATTGGGATACCCCACCAGGGCACAGAGCTGGGTCCCTACCCTCCCCCACACTGGTTCTCAACTCCACAGCAGAGAAACTCAGTTATTCCAAACTAGCCCAAAGTGTCCCCAACTGCCAGACTCAGGCAGTGGCAGTCTTTTCCCAATATGCACCAAAAATATATAAACAACAAGGGATAGAACTTCTCATTTTTGAGTCCTCCTACACAATTGTCTTGGTTCTTTGGCAGATGTCTTAGCCCAGCCTCTTTTGCTGTGGTTCCCACACCACTGCAGTGTTGGACGGAGGGAGGGGCAGGCGCACAGGGACTTCCCTGCACCCTCCCACTGCAATTGTAGGATTCCTCCTCAGAAGGGTCCAAGATGAGGAGTGAAGCCCTGGGGATCCCGGGACAGAACAAGCCTGCCTCCTCGGGGACTGAGACAGGCTGGCCTTCACCAGAGCTGTCCTCTGAGATGCTGCCCCACACTGTCTGGGTGGAAAGAATGGCCGGCTTGTCACACCTCAACAACCCTGCACCAGCATCTCAACTCCAGCCCAAACACCAGCCTCAGGCTTCCTGTATGGTTTGTAGTTTTTTAAGGTATATCTGAATGTTGTCCATTTAGTCTCATAGACCACCCCCATTCCTAGCCTCTTCCCTAGCCCTCCAGCCAACACAGAACTCAAAGTGCCCATCTGGTTGAACTGGCCACTTTGTCCTGCCAAGGAGCAGATAAAGCAGTGGTTCTCAACTTCCTAATGCTGCAATGTATTTTCATTGTTAAAAAGGGGTCGGGACCTACAGGTTGAGAACTGCTGAGAAAAGGCTTTGTAATTAGCAGGTGGAGCCAAACTCTGACTGGCTTTGGGGCCTGTCTCCTGGACAGTTTCGGAAGATTCACTGCAGCTTGGAGTTGCCCTGGACCCTTCTGTGGCTGAGAAAAATGTTCCCCTAGTTCAGGCTGGGAAGACACTGTGCTCACAGGGAGGAACCTGGAGCCCCTTCCCTTCTCCAGGAGGGCCAGAGGCAGCAGCAACAGTATCATAACAATAACGCCTCACAGCTGCTCCAGGCTGGATGATGAAGGTTTCCCCCACTTTATCTCCTTAAAATCTCCCAACTCTACAGACAGGTTCTGCAATTAGAGCCAATGTGCAAATGAGAAGGTGGAGCCTGAGTAGGTAATAGCCTCACCCAGGCGACACAGCTGGTAAGGGGTGGGGCTAAGGCATAAACCCAAATAAGTCTGATAACACAGCCTGAGCTTTTCATCACTGTGCGATTCTGCCCCACTTGGAAAGCTGGGGATTTGGCACCAGGCATCCCACAAGCCCTTTTGGAGAGACTGATGTCATCCATCTGTGGAGGTGTCCAGGGGGATCTGAAATCGTTTTTCCTTGGCTCCAGCTAAATTGAGGAAATAAAGGGAACAGTCCCTATTCTCCAACAACTTCTACAATGGTCTGATCTAAAGAAGCATCCCTGAGACCCAGGGATAGCAGCAACTAAAATGATCTAGAAGCTGAGGTCCAGCCTGGGCTGGGAAGTTACTGACAAGAGGAGTCAATACAGCTCACATCTGATCCTGCTGGTGGCAGATCACCTCCCAGAGGGATGAAACTTCTGTCTTCCCTCAGAAAAGCCACAACTCAGGTTCCCATAGAGCACCCTATGCCTAGTTCCTTAAGCGTCAAAAGCAAAAGCAAAACCTCAGGGAGGGGTGGGAGGGTGGAAGGACCAGGATGCTGAGGCCTCCAGGTCCATACAGGATGCCCAAGGCACGCAGGCCTGGTGGGCACTCTATACCTTGGGCCACTTGCTCACTGCAGCAACACCCATTCGGTGTGTGTCTCGATGCTTCTACCAGCTGATGGCTCCCTTAAAGGCCAAAGAAGGCATTCAGCCTGGCTCTTCTACCAGGACAACCCAACTTCTCCCCTCAGGGTCCCTAGGACCACCCATGGTGCTAGGCACTTAGTTGGCACTTGTCCAGAAGTACCACAGTTGACTTAAAATTCCCTCTGACAGGAAGAGGAACTGGGTTACAGCTGAAGCGTCACAGAGTACACACATGTGTGCACACGTATACACACACACACACAACACTCACCTGGCCAACACCAAAGATCTTCTTTCCCTTCATTCTCCAGTTTGGAGTGGGGTACTGTCCCACTACACACTTCCAGCCAACTGATTATACAAAGAGGGTAGATGGGGGCCTGGTGGGTGTAGAGCTGAGTTTTCTAGGTTGGACCTTTAGGCCTAGGACTATAGGAGGAGGGAGGTGACAGAGGCAGCAACTGCACTCCAAGGCCTCCCTGAGGTGACTCCCAAACACACCCTGACACGACACCTTACACCAGGAAAACAAGGCACGTAGCTCCCAGCAGTCATGCAAGTGTTGTGTGCTGACTTGGACGCTACCCTGCCAGGGCTGGGGTTTCTTATTCAATAGGAGGCGGGTGGCAGTGGGCAGAGCTCTAGAAAGCTGCCAAGCCTGTGAGGGAGCTGCCGCTGACTCTTCTGGGAGCTAGACAGAGTCTCATGCTCTGCACAGGTGACAGGTGACTGGCCCCCACCACTCCCATTAGGAGTTCTTTCAGTGACACAACAGAAGTTTTCTGCCCTCCTCACCAAACACAGACAGAGGACTTCTGGTTGGGCAGCTAGCATGAACTCTAGAGCACCTGAGTTCTAGTCTTGCAGTCACTTGCTGGTCCTGTCATTTTACAGTTGTCATTTCCCCTCTTTGGTACTCATTTTTTCATCTGTCAAATAACTGAAATGAACAAAATCAGAAGATGGCCAATCAGTTTCACCTACAGGTGCCATTGCCAACTGATAGGTAGTGGCTTCCTGAAACTTTTTAGTTTTGTTTTTAGAACAGTTCTGAAACCATGTCTAGGCTCATGATCGATTAACAATGTCTGCCAAGGGCACAGAAGTGGAGAGAGCCATGATCAGTTAATGATGTCTGCTGTGGACAGGACTGGAAAATGGCACCATGAGTGCCAGATACTTATCAGCCTGCTAGGTGATCTTTAAGGGCCTTTTTGTTTAAGGTGACCAGATTTTAACATTGGTAAAGCGGGACACCATTGATGGTGGGGGGGGGAGGCTGACAACAATGCAGTGATAAGCAGTTCTTGATAATCACTTCTCAACAATTATGTTATTATTACAGTTTAACATTATAAAATTAACAAAAATAATATAAAACTCATATCCTGGCGAAATAGCCAAATGGCAGCCGAAAACTGTATATTCTGTTCATGCATTCTTTCCAAAAATCGGGACTTTTTTAAAATGCCGCAGGACGCGGGACAAATTGTTAAAAATCGGGACTGTCCCACCAAAAGCAGGACGTCTGGTCACCCTATTTTTGTTGTCGAAATTTCACGTCTATTGGCAATTCCCCAGTGGACATGGTGAACATCATTTGACAAATGTGTACCTCCTATCTTGTGATATTTGCACATAGCTGATTTCTCCCCTAAAAGGGACATTCTCATCAGTCTAGCTGGAAGGTCACTGGGGGAACAGGCATCCTTCCCCAAAGCCCACAAGACTATACTCAAAAGTTTAGAGCCAATGAACAGTGCCAAGGTTTTTTTTTTTTTTTCTTGGAAACAGAGTCTCATTTTGTCACCCTTGGTAGAGTGCCATGGTGTCATAGCTCACAGCAACCTCAAACTCTTGAGCTCAAGCAATCTTCTTGCCTCAGCCTCCCAAGTAGCTAGGACTAGAAGCACCCGCTACAACATCCAGCTATTTTTAGAAACAGGGTCTTGCTCTTGCTCAAGTTGGTCTCAAACTCCTGAGCTCAAACAATCCACCTGCCTAGGCCTCCCAGAATGCTAGGATTACAGGCATGTGCCACCTGGCCCAGCAGTGCCACAGTTTAATGCTCAGCAGACATTCTAGCTTCTCTTAGAATTATCCTCAGTCTACAAAGGAGCTTCCCCCACTGTGAACATCCCACCCAGACCCCAGGGAGAGGCTAGGGGACCAACGAAGAATAGAGATGACTTCTGATTTCCCAGTGCACAGAGAAGGGTCTGATCTGACAGGGCCTTACATCTACTGGGAACAGGATATGGCTGAATTACCCAAGAGGTAAGTGCCTGGATCAAATGCACACAGCTATCCAAAAAGGTGCTCACAGACTGAGCACCTGTGCAGAAGTTGGATTTCACAAGTCCACCTGTAGCATGGTGCATGACCAACAACTCTGGGCAGCTTCAGTATAAGTTCCTCTGCTCTCTTTGTATCCATTGGCTCTGCCTGGGCAAAACGTTTAGATAACAGGCCCCCATGTGGTGGTTCTCAGGTCCCAACCTCAGCTGACTCTTACTTCCTTTTACGCACAGATGTGCAGAGGCCTCCCCCAGATGCTCTTTCCCTGCTGCCACTGCCCTCTCATCACCTCTCTCCATCTTATCAGAGCTATGTCTTGCCTCCTAAGTACAAGAGTCTTCCCAAACCTGTGGGGTTGAACAGCTGCACAAGAACTTGCAAAATCTGTCTGCTCAAGTGGCCAACACCCTCCACACCAGACAACCCGGGATTAAAACTCCATAGCAAGCAGCTTTCCCATCCAGAGCTTGCCTTGGGGTACCATCTTTCCCAGGCCCTCACTCCCATCCACCAGGACCTGCCAGAGGGGAATCAGGAGAGACCCCAGGAAGCTGGACTTTACCCTCAGGCTGCAGGGCAAGATTAAAGGGAACAGCCTAGACAGCCCCCAGCAGAAGGGTAGCCGGCCCCAAATTCCCAGGAGCCCCTGGAATCTTCACAGCCTATGGATTCCCTCCCTATTCTATCAGGAATACCACAGATCCTCTTTCCAAGATCAAGGAAAAGCTGTCAACTAATAATTACTTTTCAAAAACGGTGTATTCCTAACAGCGGCACTGGGAGGGAAGTGAATTTGTAATTAAACTTTGGAAGTGAAAAGAAAATACCACCACCACCTGCCTCTCCTGTCTGGAGGCAGACCCAGCTATTTGGTGAAAGTGAAGTCTATATTAATGGGTACAGGAAGAAACCTCTGTCTCCAGATGGAGTGGGGATCCCTAGTTATTTTCTCTTCAAGTTTCTGAGGGCCTGATTGGTGATGTTTTAACTTCCCTGTCTAGAATCTGTGTTGCTCACTATTATAAGGGTTTTCTTTACAGAGATTCTCTCATTCTGTTCTTACTATTGCCCTATGAGGCAGGTATTATTACTAACCCTCAAAGCTTATACAGCTAGTAACTAGGGCTAGAGCTGGTCTTGGACCCCAACCATCCTGGCCCTGCAGCACATGCCCTTACACGGCGCTCCACCCCACAATTCTTTAGTACGGTTTCATCATGAAACAAGAACTGCTGCCCAAGTACTTCTTGCTCCAATACACAGTTCATGGATTTTGAGTAATATTTCACTACAAGATTCCAGTTTGACAAAATAATTTGGACAGGTCCCTGGAGTTGGTTGTAACAGAATCTAACCAGTCTATATTCCACAGGAATGATCTAGAAATGATGGTCCAGGAAATATGAGGTAATGTGTATGATTTTGAAATAATTTTTATTTTCTTTCTCTTATTAGATATGCTCTTAATGTCTATTTTTTTAACTTGTGTTTTCTGTCCCATTATGTTGTCATGATCCATGAGGGTGTATTTTATTTTAGACATCTCATTTTCCCGACCCTTCCAGAAGCACCTTTTTAATTATTAAATATATGTTGCAAATAACACATGAATGCACTTTCCTATTTAAAAAGTAAAACATCACAGATTGAGGCTAAGGTTCCCCTTTGATCAACTGCTCCTCCCAGTGATGTCCCTAACCCCAGTCTAGAGATTACTTTGTTACCTATCTGGGCTACAGTCTTCTAGCTTGAGCTTTTAAAAATGTTTGCGTACATATATACTTTGTTGTTGGGAGGGTTTTTGTATAATTGTTATTATACTGAAAATATTGTCTTGAAAAATAGATTGTTCATTCATTAACAGTTCTTAGAGATCCATCCATGGAATTGAGCTCAATCTCATTTGTTCTATTGTGCTAATTAGCATAAGCATATCACAGTTTACTTAGCAACCCTCCATGGATGGTTATGTAGGTTGTTTCCCATTTTTGCCACAACAAACAATGTGAGGCTCTCTGTGCCTGCCTGTGCCTGACACTTGATCTCAGTCAAGGCCGATGTTCTCCTTTGTCTAGGGTGTGTGAGCAATCACAGTAACCCACAGCTCACTGCACTGCTGAATCTGGAATTGCCTGGCCAGCCCAGAGGGTGCTGAAACTCTCTGGAATCCTGGGTACAAAATCATTCTTAGCACTTGGCTGGTTACCTCCCCAGTCTTCTATCCCCTTGCCTCTAGGGTCAGTATCTCTAACAAATTCCCTCCCTGATTAAAAGGCAAAAGCACCTGCAGGAGACCCCGCCCTGCCTTTTCTGCCTCAAGCTGATCTCTGGCATACACCAAGATCATGCTGGTTTGACCTCAACTGAGGCCCACTGTGGGCATTGAACCTAATAAAGGCTCATATAAATTTAATAAATAGAAAAATCAACACGGATGTTCACCTACAATGTGAAGGACTTGGAATAAGAAATCTTCTAATTCTAAAAATGATCCCACATAGCATTGCATTCTAATGCAATGATCCCATATGGCTCCATAAATTACATCATAACACACCCACACCCATATCCACATCCATTCCAAGGTTGGTTTTTAATGAGTCAGGGATTATGGTTTTGTTCGCCCATCACTAGCTGGGTAATGTGAGAGCTGGAAAGTAGGGGTGAGTGGGTAGAGAAGCTGAAGGGATGAATAAGGAAGAGAAATAAAAGCTCTTGAAAATAGGTTAAGTCCTTTAGAGCAAATGAGCAAACCTGAACAACCCTCTTAAGTCCATCTTCTAAGAGGTGCAGGGGAAGCTAAAGAGCCTCTCCTGGCTCTGATCAAATATTAACCCCGTGCACCAGCTGGCTGTAGTTCAGACTAAAGCACCAGCAGCACCGGGAAGCCAATGTTTGCAGAGCAATTACTGTAGCCAGCACCTTGTCAGGCAGGTTGTGAAGCCAGGACTTCAGAGAGCCTTCCGGTCCCTGCTCAGTGGGACCAGGCCATGGGGGAGACACTTAGCAATGAAGGACCCAGGCAAGATCAACAGAGGCTGGAAAGGTGGACCAGCCGCCAGCAAGAAGACAACTTATCTGCAGTCCCTCCCCCATCCCCTTAATTGCACCTCCAAGCACCCCAGGCCCTTTATAACCAAACAGGCCTCAAAGTCCTTGATCTGGTCTGCTCTCTCTGTGACAGGTCCCTTTTCTTGTTAGGTAGGGCTGCGTGCTGAGTTATTTTTAGAAGAAGCCCATTTCCACTTGGAGACCAAAAGCCTCACTCTTTCCTCTTCTCCCCTTGACATGTGAAATGCTCTTAGAAGCCCTCTCTGGACGCTGACCTGGTTTCCAGAAGAGTTGTTTGGAATAGCTGCTGAACTGAATGCTCTGGGCATGGGGCACATGATTCAGGAACAAAGTCTCCCTCTCCTTGCTGGGGCCCTGCAAGACTTTAGGGGGCAACCTGGGGAGGAGGGTGGCAGAGCAGTCTGGGGCGAACAGAAAGCCAGGTCTAATCTGTCGTGTGTTCTGGATGGTCTAAACAGCATAGGACAATAGAACTTGCCATTATGGTTACTGAGTCCATGCAAGTGTACTAAGGAACAAAACATTTAATTTTAAATTAATTTTTTTTTTTTTAGAGACAGAGTCTCACTTTATCGCCCTTGGTAGAGTGATGGCATCACAGCTCACAGCAACCTCCAGCTCCTGGGCTTAGGTGATTCTCTTGCCTCAGCCTCCCAAGTAGCTGGGACTACAGGTGCCCACCACAATGCCCAGCTATTTTTTGGTTGCAGTTTGGCCAGGGCTGGGTTTGAACCCACCACCCTCAGTATATGGGGCCAGTGCCCTACTCACTGAGCCACAGGTGCTACCCTTAAATTAATTATTTAAATTTAATTTAAAAATTTAATTTAATTTTTAAATTAAATTTAAATAATAGCCACCTGTGGCTAGTGGCTACCACACTGGACAGCACAGGCCTAAAGCCTCCATGCCTGGACTTCTGGATGGAGAGAAGGGAGAGGGCGGGGAGAGGGGCTAGGCTCAGTGTACAGCACCCCCTGTGTGGAGGGGGCAGAAACACCACCGGTCTGAAGGCAGAAGATAAGAGGAGGGGAAAAGGTCTGGAGCAGAGATGAGGGGCTTATCCTGGTGCTCCCAGATGGGTTTCAGGGGAGTGTGAATGACCAAAAAAGTTATTAGAATTGTAGCTGTGCATGCATGCATTTATCTGGGGGCAGAGTCTTTTGTTTCATGCAAGCACAAAAGAACTGATCTCAAAAGTAAAATAGGATAAAATAACTCATTGATCTGTCAGATAAAACACACTTCTTCAGGAAGCCTACCCTGATCCCAGAGTATAAATTTGCCTTATCATATATCTATAGCACCTTTCTTTGTAACATCTGGAATAGTATAAAATAATATTGTTTGGTTGTTTTGTTATATGTTTTTTTCAAACTAAAATCTGTCTTCCCTCACTAAGCTGTAAGGGCCGTAAAGGCAGAAACCAGATCTGGTTTGGATCACCAGCATATCCCCCGAGCTGGCATCCTGCCTGGGATACAAAAGGTGGACTCATGGATGGGTAGGGGGAAGAAAGGAAGGAAGGAAGAAACAAATGCAGAGTGGCCATGAAGTTCATGTACAATTTAAAATAGGTGTCTATATTAGGGACATGCTTTACCCCTATAACTAGGATTCTCAAAAAGCAACCAAATCTCCCTAAACTGGGCTGCGGGTGTGTGGCTATGTCACTCTAGGCTGCGGTCACCAATCAAGACCACATGGGCATCTTCTTTGTTCCCTTCCTAAGAAGGCAGCTCTTTCCTTCCTCTTCATCCCACACCAAGTTACCTGTACCTCAATCTATTCTGTCTGTAGTGGAATTAATTGCTGAAAAGTCTGCCTTCCCCACTAGATACAGACCCTGGGAGGAAATAGCCTTGTCCTTCTCAATGTCCACTTCTACGCTGCGCAAGAACCACAGCCTCGGTGACCTTAGCACAGGTGCATTCACTATTCTGCAAGGTAGGTTGGCCTATCTACTCCTGTCCTCACACTCTCACACCCAGGGAAGGACTTATAGATTTCACAAGTGAAAATACAGGATGCACAGTAAAATCTGGATTTCAGGTAAACAACAAAGAACTTTTTAGTGTAAGTGTATGCCATACAATATTTGAAACATACTAAAAGAAGCATTTGCTGTTTTCCTGAAATTTAAAATTAATGGGGCATCTCATATTTATCGGGCAACCCCAATCCAGGGCCTCACAGGCAACAGCAGCAGCAGCCAGTAAATGGAGAACACAGGTGGGGTGTGGGAGGAGCACTAAGGTAACCAGCCTATTCTTTGCAGTCCTGAAGTTTCAGAAGGCATGGAATGAGCAGTTTCTGGGTGATGGCAGCTTCTCTCTGCTCTTTTCCCTGACCCACCAACTCACCCCATTCCCTATGAACAGCTCCCCAGTGGGCCACCAGAGAACTAAGTACGCTGTAGAAGACTCATTAATGCCAAAGGGACACCGGCTCTTCTCCAAGCCTCCGACTCTTAACTCCCTCTTACTTGCTGTGCCCTCAGGGATGGGTGCCCTGGGGTGTACCTGAGATTGTTCATTTCTAAGGATTTCTTGAGAGCTCCACACACAGGGCAGTTAGGTCCTGGCAGAAGCTTTGACGATAATAACCCAGAGAGATGTTCTGCTTCAAATTTTATTTGCACACAGGGCGGTGGGGGGTGCTGTGCTGATGCAGACCTGCTATGGAGAGATGGAAAAACAGAGACTGTGGGGTTTGTGCTCATATGTCTGACAGACACTCTTTGCATGTCTCCTGGCCTACTGGCTGTGGAGTGTTAAAGGCCAGGGCACAGTTGCCCATCTCTCTGTGCACCCCTTAGAGGGAGTACTGGAGGGTATGTGTGCTGTTCTAGATGAAATTGGATCTGCATGTGCCCTTTGGCTCTCAATTCATGGCCAGAAAGGATAAGGGACTTCATATGTCTTTACACAATTCCCAGGTTACATTAGAGAAGTGGGAACCCAGGGCCTTCTTGTAATAACCAACCTCCACCAGGCCCAGAAGACACCTTTTGAAGAGGGAAAAAAGAGAGGGGAAGTGCAGGGGGACCCATGCTGGGACAAGGGGAGGGAGAAGACCTCAGGGCCCAATGAATGGGTGAGCAGGCCCCCTGCTATTACTTGAGTGCCACGTATAGACCCCCAAATGGTGCCCAAGTAGTACCAGATGTGATTATGTAAGATTCATGATCTAAACTGATTTTGCTCAGCGATTCCTTACTGGAGGTCCACAGGAGGGTCTGTAAACACCTGATACTATAAGTAAAATTGCACATATATACTCTTTTTCTGGGAGAGAGCTTCCACCAGAATCACGAAGACATCTGTGGTTGACAGGAGGCCCAGCACCATGAGTTGGTGAAGCCAGTTCAGCGGTTTCCCCCAGGAAAGCTTGCTCAGTGAGCCTGGGCCCATCAGGGTCCACAGGGGTTCAGACTAAAGGGAGAGAGCAAAACCTTTCTGAGAGCTGCCCCTGTGGGCCATACCACAAGCCTAACACACTCCCCTACTTCCCCAGAGGCCAGCTCCCGAGAGGGCCTGGGGCTCCTGTTACTCTGAACACCTTGGCACAGGATCGGGCACAGGGCAGCCCGTCAGCACAGATGAGGCCAAGTGAGGAAAGAATGGCATGGCGGGGGGGGGGGGCGCCCTACGCCCAGGCCTGCACCTGGCAACACCAGGCAACTCGCTGGGAAACAAGTGTCAGGAACAACATGGGGCAGCCCATTCAACCCCGCTAGGTGGGTACTAGTTGCATCTTCATTCTACAGATGAGGAAAGTGAACTTAGAGAAGGTAAGGAACCTGTCCAGAGTCACATGGTGTTAGAGCCAGTAACCAGTTCCAGGCCATGTGTCTCCAGGGCCTAAAAAGCTGAGTTCTGAGGTCCACCAATGGCCGGAGATGGAGTTAGCAACTTCCTCTATAGAAGCCACCATATTAACATCAATAACTCTGATAAATAAGAAAGGTTTTTCCAAAGGACAAGTCACCATGGCATGTAAAATGGGTTCACAAAGATGCCTTTCCAAACTGCATCTACAGGCTGGCGATGACCCACAGGGAGAAGCCTGGCTCTGCTCATGGCCTTCCAAAGCCAGAGCCAGCACACTGCATAAGCTGCTCCCTGCCTGTGTGTCCCCTCCAGGCAATGGAGAGGTGGGATGGGGGAGCAGCATTCCTTTCTTGTGAGAGTCTACAACTCTGGAGTGGCTGGGGGACCAGAACGGAAGGAGGGAGAAGAAAAGTTCTGGTTTGGAAGTTCCTACTGGCTCTCAGGCCCCCTCCTGCTCATCAATGGGTCCTTTCAAGGCTCCCTCTTCCCGAATGAGTGATCATTTCCTGTCCAGCACACTTCGCCCATTGATAGGGTGTCTGCAAACCCTACAAGTTCACACTGCACCCAAGGAGACTGGACAGGAATTGAGGGGGGAGGAGGAAGAGTCTGAAGGACAAGGAGTGGCTTTCACCCCCATACTCAGTGAGACATTCAATCTCATGCTGTTGGATTAGGAGAGGATTTGCAACACAGGAAGCTGGCTCACCTTTGGCTTGTCTCATAGCTACAAAATAAGGACAATGAGATAAAATCAGGCATTAGGGGACAAACATGCAGGCAGACCTCTCAAGAACACTCCCCACCAATGGCCTGCCAAGAAGGGAGTGGACCTTGGTCCACTCTGGAATATCCAGAGTATATTCCACCCTGGAATATCCTTCCAACCATGTCTCCTTTTTATGTAAGCCAGTGTGAGTGTAAAAATGTCACTTGTAACCAAAAGATGCCTAACTAAATTAGCTGTCACCAAGGGGATGTCTGCAGTGCTAACTGCAGGATCCATACTATCATCCCCCATGTGAACATGCCTATGTGTATTAGAGATACACCTACCATCCACATGTACAAGCTGGGTGGCAAATGCCTCTTTGGGTTAGACAGACACAGCGGTATGCCCAGTTATGTCTGCAGTTCAAGCAATTGCTTATTTTCTGTTTCAGTCTTCTCTGTATGTTTGCTTTTCTTTGTCTGCAAAGATGATGTGATGGCCTGTGTCTCACCCTGGATGTATGTTGACATGTCTGCTCAGGCACAGAGCACCAGTGGCCATCCTCCTGCCCCTCTACAGCAGCTTCCTACCTACCCCAGGTGAAGCAGGGTGACAAAATGTGACTATTCAGATCATCTGAGGAAGCCAAAAATGTCTGCCTGCAATGCCCAAGATTGGAACAGGCTGAGCCCCACCACTGAGCATCCCTCTTCTATCCCTCTGCTCCACTTGGGCTCTGACTCTGAGGACTCTACTGGGGGATCTCAGATGAGTGAGGACATGAGGGAGGCCAGCCCCCGCAAGAGACTCAGGTTACCACCTGAGCTCAAGCAACTCACTTGCAGGTCAAAGAACTTGCTGTATCTCCGGTAGATGGTCTGGCAGGTGGAGTCGGACCAGGTCACGTTGATGATGTATACCTGTGGGTAAAAGGAAGGAGCAGGTGAACAGGTGACCAAGGCTGGGCTTCAAGCTTCCAGATATCATTTAACCAGACTGTAGGGATCCTATATGTCCATGACCATTCTTTTTCTCATCTCGTGTGTCTCCAGAGCCTCGCACACTGTCAGCTACTCTGTGGATGTCACAATACTATGTATACAAGTATATGTATACATAGTATTGTATGTAAACACATACACATAGATACACCCATATCTCGGGGGCATTCCATAAAATTCTAAGGATGAATATCTTAGAAGAGTAGGATTAAACAAGTAGTTTTGGCTTGGTGCCTGTAGCTCAAGTGGCGAAGGCACCGGCCACATATACCTGAGCTGGCAGGTTCGAATCCAGACTGGGCCCGCCAAACAACAATGATGGGTGCAACAAAAAATAGCTGGGTGTTGTGGCAGGTGCCTGTAATCCCAGTTACTTGGGAGGTGGAGGCAGGAGAATCATTTGAGCCCAGAAGTTGGAGGTTGCTATGAGCTGTGATGCCATAGCACTCTACTAAGGGCAACAGCTTGAGGCTCTGTCTCAAAAAAAAAAGTAGTTCTAATTTCTCTCTTTTTATGTATATGTATTTTGTACAATGAACACAAAATTGAGGTCATTAAATTTTTTGAAAGTAGCTAATTTCCACTGATTCTCCAACTTTAGATCCAATGAGATTCTCTGAGGGGCATCCTAAAATTATAGGTGCCTGGGGCCCATTCTCTGAAATTCTGCATAAGGAGAGCAAGGTTTTTGTTTTGTTTTGTTTTGTTTGTAGAGACAGAGTCTCACTTTATCACCCTTGGTAGAGTGCTGTGGCATCACAGCTTACAGCAACCTCCAACTCCTGGGCTTAGGCGATTCTTTTGCCTCAGCCCCCGGAGTAGCTGGGACTACAGGCACCCGCCACAACGCTCGGCTATTTTTTTGTTGCAGTTTGGCCGGGGCCGGGTTTGAACCCGCCACCCTCAGTATATGGGGCCAGTGCCCTACTCACTGAGCCACAGGCGCCCCCCAAGACCCAGGTTTTTAGGCTTGGACATGGACACTTGTAGCAAACTCCAGGTTATTCTGCTGCAGTTGATCCTCAGAACTCACTCTGAGTCAGTCACTTCAGGAAATCACAGTGTTTTAGAGATGTGTGATTCATCTCAGTATTCTTAAGCCTTAGCTCAATGCTTGGCACAAGGCAGGTGCTCAGAAAATATTTGGCTATGTTGGACAACTAAACTGGGTCCTCTGATGAAAAGTAGATTTGAAGGAAAGATATTTCCTGGAAGGTTTGGAAACTTTTCAGGTGCCTCACAATGAAGGCATTTTGGGGCCATATTGTCACCCCAGTTCCCAAGGCTCCATCAGGTTCTACAGTGCCTCAGGCTACTCTGGAAGGCTTGCCTGGCCCAGGAGGACACAGGAGAAGGAGAGAAAGGCCCTAACATACACAATCTGACCTACATAATCTGTTCCTGCTACTTCTGTCCCTTCTGGGAGAAGCCTGAGCTAGAGCCAAGCGTCCCTTTCCTACAGCCTCAGGGCCCTTCTAAACTTCTTGCTAGTCCTGAGGTTCATAGTGAAGGGACAGCACAGATGTCACACAGGTGAGACAGGACACGGGCAGTAGCTGTAGATCCCCAGCAGTGGTTCCCATCCCAGGATACCATCAGCACCACCTGGGGAGCTCCATAAAAATTCAGATTCTTGGGGTTTTTGCCTAGTGATTCTGATCCTGTAGGTCTGGGGTGGAGACTCTACCAGTAAAGAAAGCGAAATAGGCAGAGAAGGCAGGGGTCTGGGCTCTGGTGAGAAGGACGGATATCAGCAAAGAGGAGAAACATCCAGACACCTTGCTAGCAGGCCGGCTGGGTCCCAGGTGCCCAGAACAGGGCTTGCACACAGGAGCAGAGAGGCTTTATGCTTTGATGTTCAGTTAACAGACAATGAAGAAAGCTCTGAATCCAGTCCCCACCCCCCTCCCTTCTCTAAGTCACAGCTGCAGCCTCATGCCATGGGGCATTGTTTATTCTGAAATACCACCAAGGAAAGGGCCATAAAGCCAAGCAAATAGGGCCGAATGTTGCCACCCAGAGATGGGGCACTTATGACACAGGACCCTGATAAGGAAGAACATCAAGTACAAGCCCACTCCTATCCTCAAGAGCTGAAAATAGGCTACTGGCTATTACTACAATAAACAGGGATCATATGTAAATAAATGTATATCTCATATGAGAAATTGCAACAGCACTTAGATAACTTAATGTTACCTAATGTTTAGGTAACCAAATGTTACTAGATTCCAGTATAGTATAAAGCATTTACATGCCTGAGCCCATTTAATCTTCAGCCCAGTAGGGTAGCTACCACTGTTATCCCCATATTTTACAGGGGAAAGGTGAGGTTTGCCCATATCATACAGCTAATAAAATACAGAGCAAAGGACTTGAACCCAGGTCTAGCTGAGTTCAATCCCTATGCTCTTAACCACACTGGACTATCTCCCTATATGTAAATTTAGGAGTTTGGATATTTTTTATTTACTCATGTATGTATAAATATAATATGTATGTATGTAGACAGAGTCTCACTCTGCTGCCCAGGCTACAGTGCTGTAGCATCAGCCTAGTTCATAGCAACTCCTGGGCTCAAGCTATCCTCCTGCCTCAGCCTCCCAACTAGCTGGGCTTATAAGCACCTGCCACAACACCTGGCTAATTTTTCTATTTTTAGTAGAAATGGGGCCTTGCTCTTGCTCAGTCTGGTAACTGCTGAGCTCAAGGAATCCTCCCACTTTGGCCTCCCAGAGTGCTAGGATTACAGGCAAGAGCAGTGCCCCCTCCCCCAAAGTTTGGATATTTATTTATTTTATTTTATTTTACTGCAGTTTTTGGCCAGGGCTGGGTTTGAACCCGTCACCTCTGGCATATGGGGCTGGCAGCTACTCCTTTGAGCCACAGGCGCAGCCCTATGATTGACACCCAGAAGTTTGTATATTTAAATCAAACTAATTACTCTGTACTGAATAATGCCTTTTTTTTTTCTTTCTTTCTTTTTTTTTTTTTTGGCAGAGATGGAGGTCTTGCTATGTTCCCCAGGTTTGTCTTAAACTCTTGACCTCATGGTGGGACCTCGTCTATTGTGCATAAAGCAATGGTGCATTTTAAAACTATTAAGAGTAGAGTATAAATGTCTTACCACAACAAATAAGTGAGGTGTGGGTTATGTTAACAAGTTTGATGTAAGCTTTCCACATTGTATATCAAATTATCACATTGTACTCCATAAATGCATTAATGTTCACAGTTATGATTTAATAAAAAAATTGAAAGAAAAAAAAAACAAAACTCTTGCCCTCAAGCAATCCTCCCACCCTGGCCTCCCAAAGTGCTAAGATTACAGGCAGGAACTAGGGTACTTAGCCATTAAGTAAAGCTCTTCAGGGGTATCCAACCTGCGGCCTACAGGCTGCAGACTCATTTTGTGAGGACTAATTTTTTGCTTATCTATGGTATTAGATACCATAAAAAGTATGCATAACTTTTTTTGCTAATTAACTTTTGTTAGAATTTGTGTATTTAATGTGTGGTCCAAGACAACTCTTATTCTTCCAACGTACACCAGAGAAGAGAAAAGATTGGGCATCCCTGAGGACCACAGTGAGTACACTGAGAACACAGGGAGTGAAGGCAACTCTGAGAGCCTGAGACCAAAAGGAGACAGAACTCGGGGACCCAGACAGAAGACAGCAGTCAGGAATACTCCAAAACCAGACCGACACAGAGGATACCCTCCTACAACTGGCCACACCAACTGCGGTAGGGCTCTGGGATTTTCACAGTGGTTATAACCTACCCCATTCCCCCTGACTTGCAGCTCCATCTCCTCTCCCCACCTGCATCTCTTCCTCCTGCAGGTCCCAGGCAGGGGAGCAGATGCTCTGTGAGTATCAGGTGCGGCCTCCCTGACCTCCGCCCCACATCCCAGGGCCCAGCCTTCCCCAGGGAGATAGTAGATAGTGCCTTTCTCCTAAGCTGACCAAGGGGAGCCCAGAGGAAGGGCTTAACTAGAGCTTAACACACCCATCCTCCCTCCCCTCCAGCAATTAGGCTTCCCTAATTAATTGCAGACCCTTAGTCCCTGGCAGCTGGGAGGAGCCTGGGAGGCTTCTGCTTTTGCAAAGAAGGAACCTGAGGCACAGGGTAGTGTTTTGTGAAGGAAGGGGCAAGGCCAGGTGAGAAGGAGCAGAGTCTGGAGTCAGCCACAGCTGAGTTCCTCTCCCAGCACCCTCCTTACTGGCTGTGAGACCTCAGTGCAGCCTCTCAGGCCTTCAGGCTCCTCCTCTTGACCAGTGGTTTTCAGCTAGTGGGCCATGAGAGGATCTTAGGTGTGCTGTGAAATTTTTTCAAGATTATTAATTAAATTATTTTTGAAAGAAGTTCAAAGCACAGTAAGTATGTTCTTTTTTTTTTAACTCTTCTTTTTGATAAACATAATTTAAGTGTGCCGCGGAAGTTTAACTCTAGGTTCAAGTGTGCCATGAGATAAAAATGATTGAAAAACACTGCTGGAGACAATGGGTGTAGGATTCAGGGCTGCGGGGCCTGAAGCGCAATTGTTCTGACACTCATTAGTGGCAGAGCTGGGATGGGAACCCAGGTGTCCTAATTCTTAGCCTAGCACTAGCCCCACGTGACCTGAACATGCTCTCCTCACTCCTCAAAATAGTTGAAAGTTTACAAGAGTCCTATATGTGTAACCTTTGATCTGAACCCACATACTCTAGAAAACCAGCCAGAAAAAAAGGGTGACAGAGAGCTGTCTGCATGAGCCTTGTGGTCCACAACCACCTGACCAAGACATGGCCATGCTTCCCTACCACCACCGAAAGCATTTCTTTCCTTTTTTGGCAAAAGATTGCTCCTGCTAACATCCTGCACCCCACTTGCAGCGTCATACAAGCAAGACTTGGGTATGGGGGTGGGGAAAAAGCCCCCATTCCCCGGTTCTCTTAAACTTCTGGGAATTGCCAGAGGCTCCCCCTCAGTTTAAATCCTGAGTTGAGGAGATAGCCAGAGACCCCACACCCCCACAGATAAGCCTGGAGATATGGGAAGGTCTCCAGACCTCTTTATCTCATCTTGGCAGGAGGTTCGACTGCTTTCTTCCAAACCTTGAACATCCTGGATTATCGCTTCAGATGAGTGATGGATACACAGAATTCCAGCCTGACCTATCGCTAGCCCCTATTCCAACACCAGCTTCTCAAGTCTACCTGAAATGGAAGACTTGTCGCCACTGGAAACTTCAGCGATAAACCGTGGAGAAAAGCAGGTGATGGGGAAGGGGGACAGGGCAGAGGTCATCTGAGAAAGCCAGTTCTGTTTACAGCCTCCATTGGGGACCAGATAAACTCTCCTCTGGCCTCAGGAGTAGCCAAGATAACATTACCGGCAGCTGCATCTCAAGAAAGGTTTAGCAATTAAACATCCTGCTTCCCAACACTTTACTTGGGGTTATGTTTCCCGGGTGGAGTTTCCCTTCCTTCTGGATTTTAAAAGCCCATGGATTCTATTTCCCCTGTCTCTAGCCATTGGGGCAGATGGCAGGCGTCTATCTCACTACACACCAGCAACTGCTTCCAGCTTCCCCTGGGTCAGCCAGGCAGAGAACAGCCAGAGGCTCATGCTCTCCTGCCACTCTCAACCTCAACAGAGAAGGAGAATCACCACCACAACACAGCATGGGGACTCTCTGGACAATCTGTTCAGCCCCCGTCTGAGCAGCCTGCCCATTCTGAAGTTGTACTGGGCTGCCTAGCTCACTAGGCCTAGCAAAGTCTAAGAGTCTTCCAAACTTGTCTTCCCATTGGGTGCTTCTGTCCTTCATTAGCTTTACTCCTTTCAACAAGAAAATGGCCTTGATACCAATCAGACTCACAGCTCAATCCAGGGTACTTTGAGTGGAGCCCAGCCCAGTTCCTCGGAATGATGTCCGTGATCTGATCTGTGCTGTGACTAATTAACAACCACAAGTTTACAGCCCAACCATTCCCAGAAGGCTTAGTACCTGCCTTATATTTAGTTAGAAAATTCCAGTATTTCTTGACCCCCTTGCTGACAAAAAGTACAATGAGAGGCAAAGAGTTAGGAGCTGTGGAGGGAACATGTCTCTCCCTGGCCCTGTGGCTCAATTCACTAGAGGAACCCTTACTTTCCCTGGACCCTGGCCAGCTATCCCTGGCTCTAGGCCACATGGAAACTCAATGATAATCTTCCTTCACCTGCTCACATGATCATCTGGCTAGGACTATTGTATACATTTGGGGAAGTTGTTCACTGCCCAGTTTGCCTGGTCATGGGGAGAAGTGGAGAGAAATCTAACCTATACTCCACTCCCCAAACTGTGCACCCTGGTTTGGGGCTGCCACCATGCAGAGAAAGGGGCACCTTATGCCCCTGGGTGGGCTGTCACTTTTCTCTAGGGTCCTCAAGGTCACAGGATATCTTCAGGACCTAGCTCTTCCACTTCCCCAAGTCATCTGGGGTCTGGGGATGGAGGGATACCTAACATTTGGGACTGATTGCTAAAGGGTATGGAATGAACACAATTCAGCAGCCAATAAAAGGGAGTTTATATTTGGAGACGTTCACTGCTCTGCCTTCCTATTCCTTGTTCATCACAACAAGGTCTTCCCTAAGACGGTGATAACAGCCCATCTAAGGTACCAATACGCATAAACCTTCCATTCAAAGTGTTCTGTGTAAGGGTGAGGGGGGAAGATACCCTGAGCTCAAGAGTTCAAGACCAGCCTAAGCAAGAGTGAGACCCCATCTCTACTAAAAATAGGAAAATTAGCCAGGTGTTGTAGCGGGCACCTGTAGTCCCAGCTACTTGGGAGGGTGAGGCAAGATGATCACCTGAGCCCAAGGGTTTGAGGTTGCTATGAACTAAGATGCCATGGGACTCTACCCAGGGTAACAGTATGAGACTCTGTCTCAAAAAATAAAATTTAAATTAAAAAAAAATTTTTTTTAAAGTGCTCCATGTGCTAAGTTCTATCATGGGGGGTTGGGCAGAGGAGGCTATATCAGCCCCAAATTAGGCCAAGCTGTCCTCTAGATTCAGGCCACCCAGCAAGACAGAGGTCACCAGAGCCGCTGCTGGCAGTGTGAGTGGCTACATTAGATGCTGGGCTTATGTCTCGTCTCCTGCCTGTTGTGGCTTACTATGCCCAGCTGGAAGAAGCCCAGCTGGAAGAAGCAGCCTGGTGTCAATGACCCTTCTTGACAACACATGGCTGTACCCAGATAGAAGTGCCTCCAGACCTCCAACATCTGACCTGGGCCCCCACTAGCCTAGCAAGTCTGTGACCATCCCTTGTGGTGCTCTAGTAAGCTTGTCACAATCACAAGCTTATAATAACAATCAGTTTTTACATCTGCTTTTATTTGCTAACTGTTGACTTAGAACAACTGAGTGCTTGACACATGCTGGTCAGTCTCTATTTAACATGGGTGAGTCCATCTCCCTCCCAGGTCTCCCCAGCAGCAGAATCTGACTTTCCCTTTTCCCCAAGGCTCACTGGGCCTTTCAGTCGGCTGGGCACACACTGCAACAGTGACTGGCTGATCTGATACAATCCATTTCAGGGTGTCTGAAGCACCAAAGACGTGGGTAACAGCAAGACTGTCCCCAGCCCCAGAAACAAATCCCCAGTAGTCAAGCAGCGGAACACAAGTACATCTTTGCCAACTCAAACCCTGCCAGCAAAATCAAGTTCAATAGCCTATAGCCACAAAGCTAAGATTTCTAAGCTGGCCTAAGAATGATGATCACACTCAGGGTGAGGCCCTATTAAAATTCCAGCTCTGGGGTGGTGCCTGTAGCTCAGTGAGTAGGGTGCTGGCCACAGACATACACTGAGGCTGGCAGGTTCAAACCAGGCCCAGGCCAGCTAAACAATGACAACTGCAACAAAGAAAAAATAGCTGGCATTGTGGCGGGCACTTGTAGTCCCAGCTACTTGGGAGGCTGAAGCAAGAGAATCACTTAAGCCCAAGAGTTTAAGGTTGCTGTGAGCTATGATGCCATGGCATTCTAACCAAGGCAACAGCTTGACACTCTGTCTCAAAAATAAATAAATAAAATTCCAACTCTTATCTCAGGAGGGTGTCCCTGTCTGGGGCAGGGAGGGAGGTGATGCTGCAGATCTGGGGAACAGCCTGGGTGTGATAGAGGGAGGCCTCTACTCTAAAATGCACAATTATAGGTTGACTACAGGGCTGATAAGCGGGTGGGAGGACCCACCTGACTCCTGAGTCTCTCAGGACTCTGTGTTCATGGGGCAGTCACAGTAAACTCAGAAGTAAACCCCCAGAATCGCTCTGGAGGTGGAAGGGGTAGATGCCAAGGGAAGACTCCTCCCAGAACCACATGTCCACCAGTCAAGGCTTCTGTGAACAAAGGGCTTTTTAAAGGGACTCTGAGGAGGGGTGATAGCAGATGCCCACACTGCACTGGCACCACTGGAGAGTGAACAGCGAGTCCATCACACTCAGCACCTACCTCAGTTTGTGGGAGTTGTGGGTCTCCATTACTGACATAATTTGGCAGATGAGGAGCATGTGACAGGGTCTAGAGGATGCCTCCAAACTGCTAGAGATTACATTCATTACTCTGCAAATGCGCATATTCTTTTGGGGGTTCTTGGACAATGGAGTGATTTAGCCCTCATTAGAATGGAAGCTCCCTGATGGTGGGTCACGGCATCCTAACTCCAGCACCAAAATTGACACCTAAAAGGTGCTCACTTAATGCTCCCAAAGTAAGCGAAGGAACAAAGCAACCAGCAAATACAGAGTGAGTGTGGGTCTGCTGCCTGGTTTTATGCCAAGCTAAAGAGAATATGAGGCAAAGCATTTGACCTCCAGGCCCTTACAGCCCAGCAGGGAAAGCCAGACTCACACTGATAAATCACACAGGGAGCAGTGCACAGTGGCATGATGGGGCGCCAAGAGGTCAGCCCCAGAAGGGACCCAGCGTAGTGGTGGCTTCACAGAGGAAGAACACAACTTGAAATTCAAATCCATCTTTACTACTTCGCTGCTAGATGGGCTTGAGCAAGTGTCTCAGCATCTCTGAGTCAGGGTTTCTTTAGCTGAAAGGTGTGGTTTATAAAGGGAGCTTCCCATTAAATGTGATGATCCACATGGGGCCTGGACACAGTAAGTACCCAAGAAGCGTTAACATTTAGACATCCAGGAAAAGAGATGAATGAACTGATTTCATAAGAGGGGAACAGGAAGTAGGGTCAGGGGACACAGGAACACACACGGGCACAGCAGTGGTGGAACCGCTACTAATAACTGCTACTAATCCCAGCCTGGGAAAGTAGAGGAGCAAAAAATAGCTCTGCTGCCCAGGACTGGGGAAAACAGTGACCATCCCCGGAGTGTCTGCGGAAAAGAGGGACATGCTGTGGCCAGCCCCTCTGGGGTCGGAGGCCTTTTCTTTTCTTTTTCTTTTTGTTATATTTCCTGGAGGGGAAATGAATATATAAACTAGAAGCTCTCATGAGTCACAAACCTACCTGGGGCTTAAAAAATGGCTCCAGCCAGGCACAATGGCTCACATTTGTACCCCTAGCACTTTGGGAGGCCGAGGCTGTAGGACAACTTGAGGCCAAGAGTTTGAGACAAGCTGGGCAACCTAGTTGGACCTTATCTCTACAAAAAATAAAACAAGTAGCCAGGTGTGATGATGCACACCTGCAGTCCCAGCTACTGAGGAGGCTGAGGTAGGAGTATAACTGAAAACCCAAGAGTTTGAGGCTGCAGTGAGCTACAATCATAACTGCACTCCAGCGTGGGTGACAGAGCAAGACCTTGTCTCTAAAAGAAAAGAAAAAGAAAAATGGTCAATTCTTCCGAACTTTCTTCTTATGTGCACAATCAATTGAACTCATCAGTAACAACAAGAACACTAGGCTTGGCACCCATAGCACAGTGGTTACAGCACCGAGGCTGGCAGGTTCGAAACTGGCCCGGGCCAGCTAAACAATGACAATTGCAACAACAACAACAAAAAAATAGCCGGCGTTGTGGCAGGCACTTGTAGTCCCAGCTCCTTGGGAGGCTGACACAAGAGAATTGCTCAAGCCCAAAGTTTGAGGTTGCTGTGAGCTGCGATACCATGGTGCTCTACCAAGGTCGACATAGTAAGACTCTATCTCAAAAAAAAGAGGACACTAATGACCATGCCCATTTATCAAGTACTTAATATGTTCCAGGCAATCCTAAGTGCTTTGTTCAGATAATCTCATTATTTACAATAATTCTATAAAGAAAGAGTTGTTATCATCTCCAGTTCACAAATGAAGAGACTGGGGCCTAGAGAAGTAACTGATCTACCCAAGGTCATACTCATAGCACGTTATGGAACTCAGACTGGAACATGGCTGTTCACTCTATAACCTGATCACTACATCCTCTTTAATAATAACAACAGGCCACCTGGAACAAGACAGAGTCCCTGACACAAAATTTGCCCTGGTGGTGGTTCGACCTGTTAACTGGGTGCTTCCTGTGCAGATGATGTGTCAGTCAACACCAGGGCCATCCAGGAGGCGGCTGGGTCAGGATCCCTACATCGACACCAGACTCTATTTTGCACAGTTTAGAATTAATCGGATCAGTTTCATGAACAGTTATTACTCTCTCTGGGCCTCGACTCCCCATCCATAAAATGGGGGTAAGAATACCTGTCTCACTGTGAAGATAAATGAGGACACAGAGAAAATGCACAACCACAGTGCCGGGGCCACTGTAGGTGCTCAATAAATGTGAGTTCCCTTCCGCGTTCTTGCTTTCAAAGTACCCAGCATAGTCTCTTACACTCCAAGAATTTTAGTCTTATCCCCTAGAAGGGTCCCAGTTAAGACTGGGCCTAGCAAAGAATGCACTTAAAAGTTTCCACCGTTCTGGGCATGGTCCCCACTGGGACATTCTCTAGGGTACTCAGGGGTATGTGTCTGGACCTTTGTACTTTCCTGCCTTCAACCCTGCCACCACCCTCTGGTCCCAAGACAGCTCAGCAGAGCAAATGAGTCTGACTGTCACAGGCCAGCAGGTGCTCCAATAGAGGCCCAGTAAGGGGCAGTGGATGCTTTGGGCAATACCCAGGAGCCCAGAGAGGGTGGCAGTGTGCTCAAGCTGAAGGGGAGTCAAGGTTTACCCATGATAGAAACTGGGAAGAAAAACTCCATGCACATTGACATCTATGAGCTAGAGTCCTGGAAACTTTAAACAAATGTATCCTCTCCTAACTGTCAAAAGAATTATACTCCTGGGCTTCCAGGGGGCTTGGATACAACCCAATGTATCTAGGAAAGGGTCAGAAAAGGAGATTCTCATTCCATATACTCCCAAATCAATGAATGACCCAGGCGTGCTGACCTCAACACACATATCCTGCAAACGTGCCCCATGCCACCGTCACATCCTGGAGAGGGTGAGGCAAAGGTTAACTCACACAGCGTGGTTTCCTCTTCCTGGGAAACACAGCAGCCAGGGAAGGCCAGAGGCCAGTGGCCTCCACAAACAGCCTGCAGGGGAAGTGACCCCACTGCTTCCTTCCCACCATCTGACACACTCACACCTTCCTCTCTGCTGTGCTCAGCAAAGCTCAACTTCTGACACAGGCAAATAGCCATCGTTAGGAATTTTGTTGTGTTGCGTAGAATGGTTGGTGGAGGTTCGACAATCTCTGTCCCCAAACTTGAATTTCCTTTGACTCAGCAATGTCACCTCCAAGGATTTATTTACACAAGTGTGCATATGTGTATGTGTTGTGTGTATACACATAAAGATGTTTTTTATAGCAAAAAAAGAAATATTGAATATCTATTGATTAAAAGGTCAAATAAGTGATGATTCATATACTATATGAAAGATAAAGTTGGCCAGAATTTCTGTATCTTTTTTTTAAGTTTCCATACACAGAATTCAACCTTTCTGTATAGTTATAGGGAAAAGTCCACAATATATTGAGAGAGGAAAAAAAAAAAAAGATCTGGCTCGGCGCCTGTGGCTCAAGTGGCTAAAGTGCCAACCACATACAACTGAGGTGGCAGGTTCGAATCCAGGCTGGGCCTGCCAAACAACAATGACGGCTGCAACCAAAAAATAGCCAGGCATTGTGGCGAGAGCCTGTAGTCCCAGCTACTTGGGAGGCGGAGGCAGGAGAATCGCTTGAGCCCAGGAGTTGGAGGTTGCTGTGAGCTGTGATGTCACAGCACTTTACCCAGGGGAACAGCTTAGGCTCTGTCTCAAAAAAAAGATTGCAAAATGGTATGTATACTATATGATTACATTTAGCTGAGGGGGTACATGAGGGGGTTGGGTATGTGCATACACATGTACATTGAAAAAAATTCAACAAACTGCTAACAGTGGTTATTTGGGGGAAGAAAGATAGAAGCAGAAATGGGAATAGTTTCACTTTCTACTTTGTATATTCCTGTATTATTTCATTCCTTTTGAAGCTGTATGGGTTTCACAATTCAAAGCAAGATTTCCATCTTAGAAAACATGACCAGGTACAGTGGCTTATGTCTGTAGTCCCAGTACCTGGAGAGGCCAAGGTAGGAAAATACCTTGAGCCCAGGAGTTCAAGGCTGCAGTAAACTATGATTGTACCACTGAACTCTAGCCTGGGTGACAGAGTGAGACCCTATCTCTAAAGACAAAAAAAAAAAAAAAAAAAAAATTGCACCCTCTTAACTTGTCCTCTGGCTTACACCAACTCCCGGATGTTGTGCTGACATCCAGCATTTACTCATTTTTGTGGGGCTATGGGGAATTTCAGGTTAGAGGTCGAACACTTGTAGCCAAGGTCTGCAACCCTAGCTGCACATTACAAGCACCTGGGGTGCTTTAAAAACACTACTGCCTAGGATTTAAGTCAGAATCTTGGAAGGTGGGGTGGGGCGCTGGTAGTTTTAAGAGCTCCCCAGATTATTCCAGGGTTGAGAACCACTAAGCTGGACCAAGACCAAAAGACCACTAGGCTAGCTTAAAAAAATATTCTTTACATGGAAATCAAGAGTACAGTGTAACTTGTACTACTATGAGTCAGCTCTGCCTTCAAAAGCTCTACTTAAGGAGTTTGTACTTGGTGCTTTTTCTCAAAGTTCTACCTCCAAGTTTGAAATTCATCAGCTCAGATGGGGGAAAACAAACAAGAAGATTCAGGTTCATTAGTTCTGAGCCATCGCTATCCCTGGACTTTCTCTGGCAACCTGTGCCCACCCATATCCACAGGCCTACAACAGTGACTAGAGGGGGTTAGTCAGCACCCTCCAGCTCTTCTTAGCTCCAGGAGAAACAGCTGAAAGAATTGGAAGCGCTCAGCCCAGCAGAGGTATTTAAGAGACAGTACAGCTGGTTTCAAATGTTTAAAGGACTCTCAAACCATAAGGTTAACCCCAGTTGTACCTAAAGGACAGCAGTGAATAATGAACACGAGTTATAGAGAGGCAGGTCTCTGCCCAGCCAGGCTGTACTTTCCAGTCATCAGAGTTGTCCAAGGGTGGAAGGAGCTGGCTTGAGAAATGATGAGATTATTAGGGCAGGAACTGATGGACCACCCTGTGATGTTGCTGGAAGGCCCGTTCCCACTCAGCCTTCCAACTTTGAGCTCTATGAAGCCAGAAATACAACATTTTTGACAAAAGCTACTGGGAATGCAGCTCTTAAGGAAAAGAAGTGGTCTGCTTTCAACAAATACAGCCTCAGCACTAGCTGAAATGCTAGAAATACAGGCAGTGAGCTAGACAGGGTCTGTAGTGATGGAGAATCCATAAAAAACTCTTTTAAATTGTGATACACAGGCTGGGTGTGGTGGCTCACACCTGTAATCCTAGCTCTCTGAGAGGCTGAAACGGTGGATTGCTTGAGTCCAACAGTGAGACCCCATTTCTACTAAAAAAATAGAAAAACAAGCTGGGCATCTTGGCAGGTGCCTATAGTCTTAGCCACTGGGGAGCTTGCCTGAGCCCAAGAGATTGAAGTTGCTGTGAGCTATGATGATACCATCACACTCCACTCAGGGTGACAGAATGAGACTCTGTCTCGAAAAACAATTATGATAGATGCACATATAGTGGAATATTATTCAATCTTCACAAAGGAGATTCTGGCCAAGCACAGTGGCTCATGACTGTAATCCTAGCATTCTGGGGGCTTGGGGCAGGTGGATTGCCTGAGCTTAAGGTTCGAGGCTAACCTAAGCAAGAGTGAGAACCTGTATCTAAAAATAGCCAGGTAGTGTGGCGGGTGCCTGTAGTTCCAGCTACTTGGGAGGCTGAGACAAGAGAATTGCTTGAGCCCTAGAGTTTGAGGTTGCTGTGAGCTAGGATGCCAGGATTGTCTAGCGAGGGTGACAAAATGAGACTCTGTCTCAAAAAAACAAAAACAAAAAACTGGAAATTCTGGTATTTGTAACAACATGGTTAAACCTGGAGGACATTATGCTAAGTGAAATAAGCCAGACACAAAAGGCCACACATTATATGATTCCATGTGTATGAAATGTCCAGAATAAGCAAATATTTCGGGACAGTAGATTAGTGATTGCCAAAGACTGGGGGGTAGGGTAGAAACAGAGGGCCTGCTAAAGGGATTTCTCTTTGGAATGATGAAATGTTCTAAAATCGACTGTGGTTGATGGCTGTACTATCTAGGAATAGACTGAAAACCACTGCATTGCATACTTTAAAAGGCTGAGTTGGATAATATAATATATGAATTATATCTCAATAAAGCTATTATTAAAAATTAGAAGGCAGAAAATGTCACTCTTGGTGAAGGCATTCCTGCCAGAAAGGACTCCATTTTTCCATCCTCTCAACCCACCACCTCCTTGAAACTTTCCTGGGTTGCCTCAGCTGCAGCAGTGCCTTTGCCCCCTCATCTGGTGCACAGCATGCTTGTGTAGGTAGGGATTGTGTCATGCCTATTAATCTCGGAGGAAACTGATGCTGAACCTCTGTGGTCATCTTTGCAATGATCATTTTGCTGATCAACAATGAGGCACACGATAACTGTACCTAACCAATTAAGTAGAAAGTGTGGCTTTTTTTTTCTTGTGTATAGAGTCTCATTATGTTTCCCAGGCTGCCTTCTAACCCCTGGGCTCAAGAAGTCCCCCTGCCTGTCTCACAAGGAGCTGGGACTACAGGCTGCACCACTGTGGCCAGCTGAAAGCCTTATTTTAAGAGGATGCACATGGTTCCCCCGACTTCACAAGAAAGAAACTGGGTCCTCTAATACTGAGAACTGGAAAGAACTGATTCCTGAAATATCCTGCTCTTTTTGCCTAGAGAGTTTGCTGGCCCTAGTCGACCCTGGCGTACTGTAAAAATTTCCCAATCAAGCGGCAAAACTGGGAACGCCATCAGCTCCTGTTTGGCCTCCAAGAAAGAGTAACTGCATTTAAAAGCCACTGACCCTGTTCTGACACTGGAAGATGCTAGGACTAGGTGAAATCAGCTCACTTTCTCTAGTCCTAACTGTGTGCTCAGCCCAGCCCTCCTCCAGCTGATCTCACCCACCCTCCGCCCCCATCCAGGTCTTACTAGGCCCCTCCCTGCCCAGTTTTCCCTTTCCCCAAACCCCCTCCAGCCACCTGTAGACACAGTGCCCACTTTAGCACTGAAGGCTCAGATTGTCAATTCTGGGCATGACTGTTCCCCCAACCCATTCCCAGAACCACCCTTGACCTGATCATAAGGTCCTTAAAAACAAATATTTGATCCAGACATCTCTTGTTTGCCTAACAGTATCAATGACACTGGATACGTGGCAGATCCTCAATAAAGACACATTACTTGTCTGGTAAAATTCAGTCTGGTCCAATAAGGAAGCGTTGGGAGCTGGGCTCTGCACAGGACACTGCAGCACCAAGCCCAGTAAAACAGAGCTCCAGTCTGAAAGAAAGAGCAGCACTAATAGATAATGTGTATGAGGCTAGACCCAAAGCCTTCCATGCCCCCGGGAACCCCAGGAGAGGCACCAAGTTGGGAAGGCTTCCCAGAGGGTGATGAAAGATAAAGCTGGGGAAGGTAGCCTGGGAGAACAGGTGAGCATGGTGTGGTGGAGGGTGTCGGAGGCAGAAGAAAGAGCAGAAACAAAGGCTGGGGGCTGGTGGAGGGGAGCATGAAAGAGCCTGCGTTGGGTGGGAGAGCCAAGGGTGGCTGGGATGGCTTGGGCTAAGCTGAGTCCCTGGCCCTGAAGCTTGAGGGAATGATGGGGACAGAGAGGGGACAAGGTGGAGGGGTAGAGAAGCAGAAGTCAAAGCTAGCTCAAGTTTCCTGGGGTGGGAAACTTGGTATAGTTTGGGATTGGAAAGGAGGAAAGAACAAGCATGGGGGAGATCTAAAGACCACAGGAGGAAGAGGTGAAGGAAGATAAAGGAGCACAGAAGGAGCTGAGCCTCAATTCCTCTACTAGGTACATATCCAGAAGACCAAAAATCACATTACAACAAAGATATCTGTACCAGAATGTTTGCTGCAGCCCGATTCATAATTGCTAAATCATGGAAGAAGCCCAAGTGCCCATTGATCCACAAATGGATCA
>CAUYQV010057475.1:0-27982 GCA_963574575.1 Galagoides demidoff | reverse complement strand
TATCACCTAACCCCAGTAAAATTAGCCAACATCACAAAGTCCCAAAGTTGCAGATGGCTGACATGGATGTAGAGAGAGAGGAACAATTTTACACCACTGGTGGGACTACAAACTAATACAGCCTCTTTGGAAAGAACTATGCAGAATCCTCAACTCAAATAAGATCTCCCCAATGACCCCACAATCCCAAGACTAGGCATTTGCCCAGAAGAAAATAAATCATTTTATCATAAGGACATCTGTACTAGACTTTATTACAGCTCAATTTACAATTGCCAAAATGTGAAAATGACCTAAATGCCCACCAATCCAGGAACGAATTGACAAGCTGTGGTATATGTATACCATAGAATACTATTCAGCCATTTAAAAAGATGTAACTTTACATCTTTTGTATTAACCTGGATAGAGTTGGAACACATTCTTCTTAGTAAAGTATCACAAGAATGGAAAAGCAAGAATCCAATGTATTCAATTCTAACATGAAGCCAGCAGATGGTCTAATACATGCCCACATAAGAGGAAAACTCAAATCAATTCAAGGTAGGGGGTAGGGGAATGAGGGAGCACAGAGAGGGGGAGAGGGAGGGGAGATAAGCGTGCTCTAATTTAATGGACACAACGTTAGGATGTATGGCACATCTCTTGCAGGCGGGACACAATTATAAGAGGGGCTTTACTTAACAAATGCAAGCAATGTAACCTAATTTGTTGTACCCTCAATTAACCTGAAACAATTAAAAAAAAAAAGAAAAGAAAATTTTTTCTGTAAAAGGGAGTAGACACATGGGGGAGTAGCTGGAGGGCAGTGCAGGAGTCAAGGGAGGGGTCTATTAAATAGGAGGAAAATAACACATGTGCACGCCGACAGGGTATAAGCTGATGATGCATGGGACAGCAGGTAATGGCAGGAACAAAGTTCTTGAGAAAAAGGCCTTGAGACCCAGCAAAGCAGGCATTTGGGAACAGACAATTCATCCACCGCCACAGGAGAGAAAGCAGTGCCACATGGGTGGGGAGGGTGATTCTGGGGGTGTGAAGATGAGGGAGGACCTGTCTGACTACTTTTTTTTCTCAACATAGTGTGAGGTCATTAGCAAAGAGTGAAGAGTATGGGCAACTGAAGGTGGGAAGACAGATCAGTGGTGAATTGATATGAAGACAGCAGGAAGTGTGAGGGGCTGCCAGTGTGGTGTTGTCCTAGTACTGAGGTTCACTAAGTCAAAGTTGGACCAGTTGACATCCCTATATGGCTTCCTCCAGCCATATTCAGCTGCTTGGGAGTGGGTGAAGAACAGGTGGGAAGCTGGCATTTTGATGGTGGCAGAGTGGAGACAGGGGTACAACACAGAGAGAGAAGGGCAAGGCAGAGTGAATTTAAGCTGGGTTAAAAAAGAAATGAGGGCTGGCTGGGCACAGTGGCTCATACGTGTAATCCTAGCACTCTGGAAGGCTGAGGCGGGTGGATTGTTTCAGCTCAGGAGTTCAAGGTCAACCTGAGCAAGAGTGAGATCCTGTCTCTACAAAAAATAGATAAATTAGCTAGGCATTGTGAAAGGCACCCGTAGTCCCAGCTACTTGGGAGGCCAAGGTGGGAGGATTGCCTGAATCCAAAAATGTAATGTTACGGTGAGCTAGGCTGATACCGCTGCACTCTAGCCTAGGCAACAGAGTGAGACTGTCAAAAAAAAAAAAAGGGAGGGCACATAGAGGGTGAAACACAGGAGGGGGAGCCCTACAGATCCTGTGGCTAAAGGATTATCATTTTGGAGATAACAGAGGATGAAAGCCAGAAGCATGGAGGTGATAGGCAAGGTGAAATGCTTGGAGTCAAATACTTGAAGGCGGTGTAGTTACTGGAGAAAGCAACAACATAAAACCACCTGACCTGGTGGAGTGGCACAGCAAAAAGCACTGTTGTGGATGAGATGACTAGAGAGGAATGGAAAGGAACTTGGTGAGATGGACTTCAGTGAATGGGTAGGAGATGTGTGCTGGCAAACCCAATAACAGAGCTCATGATGGCTTGAATGTCCCCTGCAAAATTCATGTTGAAATGTAATTGCTATTGTATTGGTGTTGAGATGTGGAACCTTTAAGAGGTGATTAGATCATGACAACTCCACCATCATTAACATTAATGGATTAATGTTGTTATCCCAGGAGTAGGTTGGTTATCATGAGAGGCTCTTGATCAAAGGATCAGTTTGAGCTGATTTTCTGTCTCCCAGTCACTCCCCTTGTCATGTCTTCTGTTATGGGACACCCCTCTCCAGATTCCAGTGTCCTTAATCTTGGACTTTCCAGCCTCCAGAACCAACCACCAAATCCACATTTTTTTTAAATAAATTACCCAGCCTGTTGTATTCTATTGTAGCAGCAGTGAACAGACTAAGGGCCAAAATTTGCACCCAGGACCAGGGCTCTCAGCACTGTCTCCCTAACCACTACATTGCACTGCAAATTGTTTCTTGGCAATGTAGATTTCTCCATTCTTAAAATGGAGACATGAATAATGCATCCTTGCTGGGCAAGGAGCTTTATAAGGCAATTTCCGTATGATAAGCCTACAATGCAATCTCTGCTTGACTGCTCAGGAGGCCCCAACAGCTTCATTTAATACAGGGTACACGACCCGGCTAACTTTGTCATACACTCTTCTGAATCATCTTCTGGTCATGAGTATTGCTTACTAATTTGACATTAGGGACTGAGCTGCCTTAGGGGCTTGGAGCATATTTGAAGGTAGAATTGGTAGTAAAGGGGACTTTATGCAGCTGCTGGTTTCCTGACACACTGGCTGCAAGTCACATCTCACTTTAAATGCTCTGGTATACCTTGCTACTTCCAAAAGTGCTGGAGTGAATCTCTTCAAAAACTGAAGCTTTCTTTTACAAAGTGAATCGTCATCTGATTTGCAAATGGGGAATTTCATATTTTACTTTTTAAAAGCCGGTGCCTAGGTAGAGTTGAGATTTTTGGAGACATCCATTCATTCAAATTTACATTTATTCCAAAAATATTTCTACAGTCCCTTCCATGTGCCACACCCTGTGTCAGGCAATGGGAGACACAATGGGGAACAGAAGAGACAGGGTGTTCATCTTCCAAGAACCCCGGGTCTGACCAGGGAGGCAGATGCTAAAGAAACAGTCACACAATGATTCCCTGCCATCCCTAAAGGAAGTGTGGAGAACGACGGAAGTGTGGGCTCTGGCAGGGCCAGGAACTGCAGCCTGCTCTGCACTGACACAGGCAGGGACCTCTTGCCTGCCTGCCACCAGCACTGCCAGCCCTCCTGCGGAACTGGCTCACATGTGATCTCAGCTTTCTTTCCTGGCTTTCCATTTCAGATGAGAACCCAACAATCAAAAACTACACAGCCTCCAAAATGCACCCTACCCCTATAAGAAATACCAACAAACTCAGCATGGGCAGAGGTTTGTGTTTCCCTCTCCCTCTAGGGCCTGGGCTGTCCCTATAGCATTTTTGGCAGGTCCTGGTGTTAGCAGCTAAATAGGCTCACACAAGGCGCTCAGAATTCAGAACACTTGGCAGCAGGAAAGGAGATCATGGCCATTTGGAAAGGGATTATGGAAAAGTCACGCGGAGTGCGATTTGGGCTTTGCGTTTATCTCAACTGAAACTTTTCAGAAAGCTGGGACAACCGATTCCAATAAAAGCTTCCCTAAGTATTTTTGGAGGCACTGTGATGGTGCTGGGCTGTGTGGGTGGGGGTGGCTTTTCCTGGTTTGTGGAATTGCATTTCATTACTGATAAAACTTCCATCAAATTTGCGAGTCAGTATTCAGATTCTAAGGGGTGTGTCCTGGGCAGGTGAAGGGAGAAAGTGGCACTTTGGGCCGAGAGTCAGAATTCAGCAGGGCCTCTTTATAGCTGAGACATGTGGCTAAGGTCAGAGCCAGATGTGGAATCTGAGCCAGTGGGAAAACTGGGACCAGAAGTTACCTTGGTCAGGACTGAACTTTGCCTCCCCCTCTCTGGGGGTGACAATAGCTGAAGCTGGAAACTCCCCAATTTGGTTTCACCCCAAGGATTCTAGCTCAGCCAAGCACCCTTATTCAGCTGAGTGCCTGACAGGGTCAGGGCAAGGACCCAGCTGACTCAGAGAGCCACAGAGACAGCACTATCAGGCAGGGGAGCCCCGTACAGAATGAACTGGCTGCCCCGCTGCACACCTGCCAGCTGCTGAGAGATTATGAAAGCAATGGTCCAGCAGAGAAGCCAGTGCACGGCCAGACCTTCCCACTGCAGAGGCAGGCAGGGGCAGGGAGGGGCAGGAGGAGGTGCTCAGAGGTTCCAAGAGCCTGGCCTGGGCCCAGATAGCTCAGTTTTTTGTTGTTTTTGGTAATTTCCAGCAGTCCAGGGTTTTCAGTTACTCATTCATTCATTGTATCCACTCAACATATGTTGATTAATCACCTACTTTGTGCCAAGCATTATGCTCCCTGACTGACAGAAACTATAGATTTGCTCCACTTCAAAGCAGTTTTTCCATGCGTAGCTGCTATTATGGCCATAGCCATTATGGATGGTTATTACTCTTTTATTGATTTCACCAGTGACAAGCACTACTAAGACATAGTGGCTGACCTGGGAGAAGAAGAAAGGAAACTAATTTGTCTGCACACCTATGTGCTATGCCAGCTTTGGACACATCTTATCCCACTAAAAAGAGGCCTAAACCATAGCTAGAGAAGTTGGCAGGGAAACAAATAATTAGCACATGTTCAGGGCCAGTAAAAGGGATGTCATAGAAGGTCCCTCTCCAGTGGCACCATTTGAGCTGAGACTTGAAGACCAAGTTCATCCCTTAGAAACTGGGAGAGACGGAAGGGCATTCCAAGTGGAGGAAACAGCAAGAGCAAAGACCTAGAGGCTAAAAGTGCCTGGACTGTGAGCCTGAGGGCTGAAGGGATGGTGGGAGGGGCTGCGGCAGAGAGGGGAGCAGAGTGGCCAGAGAGGGAGTAACTGGCAGGTGCTTGGTTTCATGTGTCCCCTCAAGGTCTGGGCAAGGTCTGCCCCCAGGACATGACCTTAGGCAGAGTCTCCCTCAAACCAACCAGCCCCTGAGGGGCTGAATCCTGAGCCGACCATGTCCTCAGACTTTTCTCTGCTGGTAAGTGAGGACCTTTTGGCTACTTGGTTTTCTGTCCTGCCCCTCTGTGCTCACTGGTGTTATTCCAAGTGCCAGGCTGAGGGACCTCAGGTCTGGGCAGGAGCTCAGTGCAATGGACCTTTCAAGTTCCCTTCGCACAAGCTCCTGGAGTTCTAGTAAGCCCCACAGGAAGCACATGCTGTCTCCCCACACCCCTCTGTTTGGCAGCCTCCTTCCTGGATAGGCGCTGGGTGGTGGAGGGTGGAAAACAGGCAGCCCTCGCTTGGTGCAGCCATGAGACTGCAAGCAGCACAGCACAGCCAAACCCCAGAGTCCCTAACCTGTGTGTTAGTCCTTGTTGAAACCTCCGATCCTCCTCCTCCACCCCCACAACCCACCAGACTCCAGACTGGGCTGGGATTCTTCACTCTCAGTGGTACTGTACAGTTCAGGGGCAGGAGAGAAGACCCTGGGTAGTCAGGAGCCTCTCTTCTGCCCTTGATTGACTTGCCCTGTGATACCAAGAAAGTCTCTGAAACTCCTGGAGCCTGTTCCTTCAGCTGTGAAATGGGATCTCATCTTTGCTGTCCTTGGGTTTGGGGGAGGTTTTGGAGGAAAAACAGACAAAAACACAGCATATTGGCAAGCACAGCACATGGAAGGGTAGAGGGGGAGCCAATCGATGAGACCAGTTGTGCCTTCGTCATCTTCCTTGGTCTGCAGAACAAGAGCCCTGGTTGCTGGCATGCTAGAACCTGGAAAGGGGAGCTGCTGACAGACTGTGCAGCTGCCCCTGGCCAGCCCCGTCCTGCCCTTGGGGGCTACACTTGGGAATGGAGCCCTGGTGCTTTCTCCATCCACCCAGGAGCTGTGGTAGCAGCAAGGTGCAGCAGCCTGGCTCCCACCCACATGGGGGCTGTCTGCGGCACTGCATCCTCCAGTGGCCACCACCCCAGCTGTCCTGATACTGGGTCACCTCAGAGCAATGCAGGGGGCAGGAGGGGGGTGGTGGGCCTGGCATCAGCCAGCCAGCCTCCCTGCTGTTCTCAGCTCCATGACCTTTTCCTAAGCCCGAGTATGGCCAAGAGGCCCTAGCACACGTGGGGAACAAAGAGGGCAGACAGAGGTGTAGCTGCCTGGAGTGCTGCTCTGGGGTGGGGGCCAGAAGCACCCAGTTATTCTCTATGCACATTCATTACAATGATTAAAGAGTACCACACATACAAGGAATGATTAATTTCTTTGAGGACCAAAAGAAAAGCATCTTGAAAATCACCCTTCTAGGCTAGTTATGTAACAGCATAGGATAGCAACATGCTCAAGAGGGAGTGGCCAGCTAGAGTGTGGCCAAAGCCACATTGCAGGGGTGGCTGAGACTCAGAGGGCCACACACAGGGCAGTGAGGTTGAGTGAGCCTCAAGGGATAAGTGTCTTGGTCTCCCTCCCACACAGGGAGGCAGCAGGGCTCACCAACAGGGTTGACCAGTTCTGGGGAGCTAATGCCACCCAGGGTTACCAGGCACTGTATAAGGTAGGTTAGGGCCTTCAATCTTTAAAATAACGCCAGGAGGCGAGAATCATGATTATCACTTTACAGAGGAGGAAACTGAGGCAAGGAAAAGTACAACCACTCTCCAGGAACACACAGCTTATAAGTAGTAGAATTGGAACTGAAGCTCAGGAAAGCAGGCTGCAGAGTGGGCGTGGTGAGTCTACACTAAACTCTATTGGGAGGATACAAGCAAATGGGTTTCCTGCACATGAGAATGTCAGAGCTGGCAGGGACTTGGTCATCTTAGGCACTCCATTTTTTTAGGAGAAGAGAAACTGAGGCACCAGGTGGTGATGTGCCCTACTCAAAGCTACACAGCTGGTGAGTAGCAGAGCTGGGTCTTGGCTCCTAGTGCCCAGCTCACTACTGCTTCTCCAGACTCTGGCTCTTCTAGATGTGGTCTAGGGCCCAGTTGCATGGGCGCTGCTGTGAGCCAGTAAGGAATGTAGAGTTTCAGGTTCCACCCCAGACCTTCTGAACAGAAACCTTCATGGAACCCAGAATCCCAGGGGGGTCACATACACATGACAGTTTGAGAAGCATTGCTCCATGCCACCCTGCCTTCCCAGTCTGCAGCACCTGTTACAGTGAGTATAACCACATTGTATCCAGACACTGTAAAATTTGGAATTAGGATTCTGGACATGCCATCCCAGGGTCACCTCAGAATGAGTCCTCTGGGGTTTGGAAAAAGCAGGTGAAGCAGGTCCCCCAAAGCTTGATCTTTCAAAGAGTCCATGCACATCAGCTGTCCAATTCTACTACTTATAAGCTGTGTGTTCCTGGAGAGTGGCTGTACTTTTACTTGCCTCAGTTCCTCACCGTAAAGTGATGAACATGATGATTCTTACTTTTAAGATTGAAGGCACAAACCTACCTGACCTGCTAATGAGCCAGAAGCTTAGCCCTGAGCTGGGGGTTGGCCAAGGCCAGGGAGGGAGTGACACTCACAGACAGGATCCTGAACATCCCCCACCACAATGTCTGGCTATCTGGAGAGAGGGCCTGGATTCTACTTAGGAAGAACTAGACCCAAAAGTTAGCTAGGGAATGGCAGGTTTTAGGGTAGAACTTCCTCAGGCCAGCACCTCAAAGCAGTGGTGGCAGCCAACAGCTGGCCTGGGGTGAAGGTCAAGGGGCTTCAGTACCTCTCTTGACTCTCTACCAATATCATTTCCCAATTCCATG
This sequence comes from Galagoides demidoff, assembly GCA_963574575.1. Taxonomy (NCBI): domain Eukaryota; kingdom Metazoa; phylum Chordata; class Mammalia; order Primates; family Galagidae; genus Galagoides; species Galagoides demidoff. The sequence goes on along the minus strand of CAUYQV010057475.1, from coordinate 20,123 downwards.
GAAAGTGATTCAAGACCCTCCAAGAACACAGCCTTCAATCTGCAGGCTATATGGACTAGTGCCCTCTGTGGCCTGTTAGAAACTGGACTGCACAGCAGGGGATGAGCAGAGAGTAACTGAGCCAACCTTCATCTATATTTACAGCCACTCCCCATCACTTGCATCACTATGTGAGCACCACCTCCTGTCACACCAACAGCAGCGTTAGAGTCTCATAGGAGCATGAAGGCTCCTATAAAATGCACATGTGAGGGATCTAGGTCGTATGCTCTTTATGAAAATCTAATGCTGCCTCCATCCTCCATCTCTCACCCCTGCCACTGTCCATGGAAAAATTATTTTCTATTTAACCAGTCCCTGGTACAAAAAGGTTGGGGAACATTGCTTTAGGGCTCTTCAGAGAAAACTGGGGGAGGAGATGCCCAATGGTCAGGGTTCAGCTCTGCTGCTACCTGTTTTCTAGAATGGGCTGCTGGTCAGCTTTTGTTGACAAAATGGTTTAAATGCTTGGGGAAATTTCTGGAGGATCTTTATGGTGCTTCCAGGTGGAATACTCTAGGGGTGTGTCTTTGTTACATTGGGCACAATTCTGGGCTGTTCAAGGCTATGGCCTTGGGCATAATCAGGGCTAAGTGGGAGAATGCTCCCTGTTGGCCACCTTGGTCCAAGGACAGTGGCAGACCATTCCTAGGAGGCTAGGATTAGGAGGAAACTGGGTCCAGGTGCCCTTCTTATCTTAATCTGTGATGGCTTGGCAGCTGCCCACAAATTTAACCTTTTTGCCCTTCTTCACTTTCCCAAACTCCTCAAAGGAAGCAGCTGTCATTAAAACAAGAAAGGCTGAAGACACTAAACCCACAGCCTTGTTCAGGGGGCAGCTTAGCTCCTAGAACTGTGATCCTAGAGAAAATCGAGTGGATGTGTGGCCTGTTTCCATGGAGCAATTAGCTGGATAACTCTCTAATCTAGGCTTTGTAGAGGCATAGGCTCAGCTAGAGAGAGACCACAGTCTCTCAGTCAACGAGGTTGGCCACAAGCATCATGAAGACAGCAGTACCATTGACTCAGCAATTTCACTGCTGGGAAGTCATCCCAAGGAGATATTAAAGAAAAGGCCACATGCATAAAGATGATCACTGTGGCATTACTCAAAATAGCCCCAAACTGGGAAACACCCAGTTACCTAGCAATAGGGGAAGGGAATTATAGAATGTCAACTGGATGGAATATTACATTCCCACTAAAATCAGCCTGTGAAGGCTATGTGAGAACACAGAAACAACACTGATGATAAAATGTTAACAGAAGTTTGAAAACAGCTCAGCACATATCAGTTCCCTTTTTTTTTTTTGTTCCTACAAAAGGTATGACAAAGAACGCAGGGGAACCTGAAAAAATGAAAAGAGTGGAGTTGGGACAGTGATATTAAGAGTAACTTGTTCTCTTACTCATTTAGTCAATAATTATTAAGTGTTCACTATGGGCTGAGTCTGATGCTGGATGCAGGAGATGGCACAGTGAATGAAAATGCATTTTCTGGCCAGGCACAATGGCTCACACCTATAATCCCAGCACTCTAGGAGGCTGAGGCCAATGGATTGCTTGAGCTCAGGAGTTTGAGACCAGCTTGAGTAAGAGTGAGATCCTCTCTCTACTAAAAATAGAAAAGCTACCTGGTCACTGTGGTGGGTGCCAATAGTCTCAGCTACTCAGGAGGTTGAGACAAGAGGATTGCTTGAGCCCAAGAGTTTGAGGTTGCTGTGAGCTATGATGATGCCACGGCACTCCACAAAGAGTGACAAAGTGAGACTCTGTCTCAAAAAAAGAAAAGAAAATGTATTTTCTGCTTTCCACCCAGAGCTTCAAATTTAATGAAATACTTTTGCCCTAAATGTCTTTCAAAGCTGTCATAGCATCATCTTTCAATAAAAAATAGTTGATGAGAGACATAAGTAAGGAAAGGTACTCCTTTCCTTTGGGATAATGTATTTCATCCCAGGTATCAAAACCACCTCCAACTGAATTACATACATGCTAGAAAAAAAAGCCCAATGTAAATGTGGTTGTGACATTTGGGCTTATAATGTCTTGGTTTCCTTTGTTGCAAAAACATTTTTAAAAGATCCATGTTGAAAAAGGGGGAAAAAGTTAGGACTTGTTACTAATCTCGTGGCTGAATAATTAAGTGTGCCTAATTCTGAAAGTTGCAAACTAAATTATGCAGTGCCAAAAGTGACAGCTCTTATACCTACACCATCCCGTCTACAGCGGCATGATTTTAGCTTTATAGCTAAAAAGCACTGCCAGAAAACCTAATAAAAGGAAGCAAAAATATTTCTGTTTATATCAAGATGCCATTTGAGAACGACTTTTAAATATGTTCTTTCCTATGTGTAAATCTGACAGCAGATGCATAATGAAAACTCCAGTGGAGAGTTTCCTTTTAATTTTTCCAAAGTAAACCAATAAAATATCCTTTAGGATATGAAATGATGGGTTAATACTCTTTGAATGGTTTTGAATATCTCTGAGCTAGCGTTATCGCCTCTAGAAACATTATTTAGTACTAAAAGACCGTAAGCCACCACCTTTATCTGTAGGAGTTCATGTCACCACAAGAGATGTAGACAGTGATGGGAAAAGGCCACACACGCATCTAGGATGAGTTACGCTTGTCTTGGCTATTTGTTAAATGGAGGGGTGAATATACGGATGCATTCACGCTAAAACAAACTTGATTTCAACCCCTAGTGACTATGTCACACAGCATAAATGAGAAAAATAATAATTGCCTTGGATTTCAGTTCAGTGTAAACAATCAGTATGAATAATTTAGACCACAAAGTGGATTTTAATTTTGCTCAAGCCATTCCTATTGAATTTTTTTTTTTTTTTTTGGAGACAGAGTCTCATTATGTTGCCCTCGGTAGAGTACCATAGTGTCAGAGCTCACAGCAACTGCAAACTCTTGGGCTTAAGCAATTCTCTTGCCTCAGCCTCCTGAGTAGCTGGGACTATAGGAGCTGGTCACAACATCTGGCTATTTTTGGTTACAGTTGTTATTGTTGTTTAACAGGCCCAGGCCTGGCTCGAACCCGCCAGCCTAAGAGTATTTAGCTGACGTCCTACTGACTGAGCTATGGGAGCTGAGCCTCTTAGTGACTTTCTATACAGCCTTAACCATTGCTGAATAATCACAGCAAAATTTTCCCACAGTATCTGTGCTGTGTGCACACATACGTGTCTATACAATAGCAAACTGCCCAGCTCTGGATATGGGGCCCTATTCAAACCAAATGTCAGGACAAATATTCTATCCATCTAAACTGGAGCATACACAGCTATACCTGAATCTTTCTTTATGTCTTCCACTGACTCTATATACATATGATCTTTAAGTGTGTGTGTAAGTGCACATCAGAGTGTGCACACAAGCAACAGTGCAAAAAAAAAAAATGTAACTGGCTTCTGTCCTTGGACCAGAGTTTACAAAAATGTCTCCTGTCTAATTCCTATGTCTCTGACCTTCCTTATACTGGCTCTTGCCTGACCAGATGTCTAAGACCTGCCAGATGCTTCTAACCTGTCTGACCTAGAAGATGTGTCTTATTCTTCAAGTTTTCCCTGGGCATAATGAGTTGACAGCTGATCATCAAACCAGTCCCTACTCTGGTGTTAGAAAACATACACACACACACACACATGCATACTTATTCAGATGGACAGACACACAGTATTTGTTAAATTTTTCAGTCTCAGACAAGAATGTTCCCACCAATTATATGCATGAAATTGGGGGAACATACACTACATATTTGGGTTCTGGACCTAACTGAATCCCTCATTATCTATGCAACACTGGACAAGCCCTTTAACGCTGTGTGATATGGGATTACACCAAAGGTCCTCTTTTTGTTCTATGTATCCTTAGTGAGAATGGCCAAGATATGCTGCTCATAAATACTGCAATCCAGCTGCTCATATTAGAATATGCTTTAACTAGGCCGGGTGCAGTGGCTCATGCCTGTATTCCTCACACTACAGGAGGCCAAGATGGGTAGATTGTTTGAGCTTAAGAATTCAACACCAGCCTGAGCAAGAGCAACTAGTCAGCACTGAGTGGTGCAGGCCTGTAGCCCCCGCTACTTAGAAGGCTGAGGCAAAGAGATCTCTTGAGTCCAGGAGTTTGAGGTTGCTGTGAGGTATGATGATGCCATGGCACTCTAAAAGGGTAATAGAGTGAGACTCTGTCTAAAAAAAAAAAAAGAATATGCTTTAATCTTTGCTATGTAGAATAAGCTTTAACCTTTTAAAATATAGCACTGGACCTCATATACACAGTACATCATATTTATGGAATGAAAGAAGGAAGGGTTTTTCTATACTAAAGTCTAGATGAATCATTTAGCTGGGTCTACACAACACACACACACACACACACACACACACGTCCTGTTGGATTCAGCAGTATAAATAGCTGAACCAAATCATTTTGGTTCCCTGAATTCCACACTATGATATGAACCAAACACACTGTGATAGTCACTCATAAAATAAAATCGAGTCAAATATATGCTAAATTTCCTCTTCCCTGGATAAGGTGGCAGATAAAAAAAATACTAACTGCCCATTTTGGACTGAGCTCTGACTTCTTGAGCTGTTGAATCCATAAAAGCATCAATAATAATGATAATTATCTCTGAAGACTCAGGGAATTCAAGGGAAAAAAACCAAGTAAACATAAGAGAAACAGACCTATTTAGGTCTTTCCCTAAATCTCATCCAAGTGTATTTTTTAAATAGAAGGCTGACATGCCGATCACACTACTTGGGGATTCAGCAGAACTTATCTTACTGACAGAAGTGACCAATTTGAACCACTGCTGCACAATGTCCCAGCAGGAGAATTACCAGCAGAGCCCCTGCTACTTGTGTGGCTGTTTTGGTATCTCTGCCAAGGGCTAGTTCAACCCTGAGTTGTCCACAGGCTGGCTCAAATGTTTCCCTGCAGATTTTGGAAGCAACATGCTGGGTCATTTGCAACACGGCCACATGCTTCTGTGTAGCCTTCCTACATGGCTTGCCTACAACAGAAAACACAAATCAAGAAAGAGAACATAGTTTCTTTCTGCTTGCCTAAAGAGCCAGTCCTACCAGTAGATTAAAGGCTGGGGAATAGATCAATTTCCCAACATGCTGATGTGATTTTGTGCAAAGAGCTGAGAGAGAAACTTTAGAAGCTGTGTCTGGCCTCAGAATCTCTGTGTCTAAAGGGACAATGAACAAAAAATTTATGATGCTCATTAGAGATGCACAGAGAACTCAGGTCACTGGAATGGGGCCCTATTTGGATGGACTCAAGACCCAGTGGGGCAAAGGACATTGCCAACAGCTTCCTCTTTACTCACTGTGCTCCATTAGGAAGTCAAAGCATGATGCTGGGGAAAAAAATGTTGTGACCACCCAATATGTGTGCAGGTGCTTCTACGAGGAAGAAAGCAAAAGGGAGTGTTTACAAGAGGAAGAGTACAAGTCAATAAGGAGCCTCGAACACATGATGTCATCCTCTAGGACTAAGCAAAATCCTTAGTACTTCTAAGGCACTTAAAAAAAACTCTAGTTGCTATAGCAACTTGATGCAGCTCTTAAAAGGGGATTTTTGAGGGGGTCATTTTATATCTTCTATCACCATAACAACATGATATAGCTTTTAAAAGGTATTTTTATCCAATTTGTGTGTGCCTTGGACTTGGGCCATATTTGCTTTTTCTATTTAAAATAATCAGATCAAGCATGACACATGAAAAAATCATTGAAGGCAAGGAAGTCCTTTCATAGACTATACACATACACTTAGAGAGACATCTCTGGCTGCTCATATGCAGCACAGGGATGCAGCCTCTCCCTGCCTCCAACAGCCATCTGTGGTGGCTTATACTGGTCAGTTATAGTCCATGCCCCTGTCTCTGAGCTGGCATACCAAACCACTCCAGAACCCACCCACGGAAGGCGTGTCTATGACAGCCCTCACTTCTCAGTCCAGGAAATCCAGCCCCCTCCTCCAAAACTGCACCACCAGGGACAGTGCCGGGGATAATCAGAGGTGACCAGCCAAGTGCCTTCTCCCACCCTGGGACTAGAAGCAGGAGTGGGGGACACATACAGTCTTGCCAAAGTGAGAACCTTGTATTTCTTCTGCCCTCTACACAGGTGAGTAATAGGGATGTGGAGGGGTGGTGCGGTGTGACACCCAGGGCCCAGGGAAAGGGCAGCATGGGAAAGTGAGTGAGAGGAGAGGAAGAAAGAGGAGAAAAGTGGTGAGGTGGACAGCAGGGGTAGCTCCAGAATTTCTCCATGAGAGCTCAGAGGCAGCAATCTGGCTGTGGCAGGGAGGGAGAGTGAAGGATTATTTACACAGTATTTTTGGTCAAATTGAGAAAACATGAGCCATTTTTGCCAAAAATAGGGAAAAGAGATAATGGAAAGTATATGGAAACTGTCCCTGCTCACAGCTATCCCTTGGTGCCACTACAGATTGGAAAAAATGGCCAGGGAACAAAGGAAGAGGTCAAGATATTGGAGATGAGGCTGGGAGTGCGGGCTTACCAAGGGTGGGGGGTGGGGTGCAGTGGACTCCAACTAATAGGCTTTTACTTTGGGGGAGGGCAGTGTAGATTGTAGGAGAAGCAGTTAGGAAGGAAATCGAGGGAAAAATGATTCTGGGGCAAGTGGTCGCCCTCCTCCGAGTGAAAAGGTTAGAGGCCACTGAGGGAAAAACGCAGGGTAAAGAAGAAAGAAGACAGAGGGAAAGAAGAGGAAATAAATGTGCTGAGAGTGGAGGGGAACGGAATTTCGAAATCATCTGCATAAGGAAACTGAGGCCCGGGACGTGGGGTAGCCAAGAATAGGAAAAAGAAAAAAAAAAAAAAACAGCAGCCCGTGACACATATCATCACATTTTCACCTCTTTTACACGTAGAGGAGAAAACTGAGGCGCACAGAGGTCAGGTCATGCAGCCTGCAAGAACTGCTGGAGCGCAGGCAGCCCCGGGCTACCCTGCGCCTGGGTGAGGTTCTCTCCACCCGGCTACACAGACGAGTGACCGCTGTGTGAGCGCCAGAGCTGGGCTTTCCTCCTGCGCCCAAGCCGGGAAAGACAGAGGAAACAGGAGGAGGGAGACGGTCGGGGCAGAGGGGACAGGGACAGACGAAAGTCAGCAAAGGTACATTAGAAGGGAAGGGAAGAACCGAGGGGCGGGCCGGCTGTTGGTAAAAGGTGCTGAGAGGAAAGACGCGTGCGGGACGCGCCGCTCACCTATGGTTGAGACCACGGTGCCCACGAAGTAGAAGGCGCCCGGGAAGTCCCAGCGCGGGCGCAGCGCGTCGGCACGGACGCCAGCCGCCAGCGCGGCCTCGTAGTGCCGGAGGAAGGCGCGCAGCTCCGGCTCGGCCACGCCGTGCGCCGCGCTGAAGTTGCGCAGCGTGGCTCCCCAGCGCGCCCGCGCCTCCGCCTCGCCGGGGCTCTCGAGCGCAGAGAAGACTGTGGCACCCGCCACCAGGTAGAGGCCGATGAGCGCCGCCAGCAGCACGAAGCGGCCGGTGTCCTCGTTGAGGTGCGAGCGGCGGCAGCAGCAGCAACAGCAGGAGGGGCGCGGCAGGCGGCGGCGGCAGCGGCGGGGCGGGGGCCGGGGGCTGCGGGAGGACATGGTCCGGAGCTCAGCCCCGGGGCCGAGGAGGCGCTCGGGGCCCGGGCCGCGACATCCCCCCCGCGGGAGCAGGAGCGTGAGGATGGTGGCCAGGAGTCGGGGGCCGCCGTGGAGCCCCTCGCCGTCTCTCCCAGAACCCGGACGGAGGGCGCCTCCGCCTCCTCCCTGGCGCTCAGGCCACGCACGAGTCCCGCGGCCCAGCGGGCGCCAGGGCTGGGGCGCTCCTCTGCGCGCCCCGACGCCTCGCCGGCTCCCGCGGCTTCTTACCCGCCGCCCTCGGGCGCGGGGCTCCGCAGCTAGGCCCCTGCCGCCCTGTGGCTGGCGTCCGCGGGGCCCCGGGCCTCATACTCCTTTCCAGACAGGCCGCGGGCTGCGGGCGGGGCGGGCCGTGGAGCCCGGGCGCCTAGGACAGGGACACGGCGGCAGGGTGCGGAGACAGCCTCCGGGGGCGTCCCATGAGGCGTTCAGGGCTCAGCTGCTCCTAGGTGCGGGCTGTGGGGACAGTCCTCCTCTCGCCCCCAGGGCTGAGCTGTCGGCGTCGGCTTCGGAGCCTCGGAGCCGAGCCCAGTCCGGGGAAGCGCTCCCTTCCCAGCTCCAGCCGAAGAGTCGCTCGGCACCGAGAGGCGGAGTCACTGGCGCCCGGGGCGGGGTGTTGGGGAGGGGTGAGTAAGGAATGGAGCGAGGGGGTGGAGAGTTGGGCTGCTGCGACGCCTCCCGGTGGTTCTGGTGGCACTGATGCGGGGCACCGGCGCAGGTTGTCCGACTGCGGTGCGGCTACTACCGCGCCAGGGAACCGCGTCCTTATCTGCGCCTCGCCTCCGGAATCCTTCTCTATCTCAAGCTGCGGTGAAACTTTGCTCAACTTGATGGTGCTCTGCGCTCTCCAGGGCTGGGGGCCGCACGACGCGAATCCCCGGCACCGGGTTCTCAGGCTCTAACTAAAGTTTAAGTTCCCTTCGCTCACTCTTTTGTCCTGGATCCAGCTGCAGCGCCAGGACTCAGAGGGTTCCTTTGGGGAAATGATACTGCTTGGGAAATGGGGAGAGGTGGCTACTAGGCTCTAAGCTACCCGGGGACGCGGGCGTTTGCTCCCCCTCGCGACCGAGCGGGCGGCCGGCGTCAGCACCGCGGACAGCGCATCGGTGCCGCAGCCGCTGGGCGGGTGGCATCGGGGCTGCGGGGGAAGAAGGCACCCGGCTAGGCCGCTCTATCCATTGCGCTGTGCTCCCCAAACCTTCCCTGTTTTATTTTCCTACCTCCCCAACCCGAGGTGCCCCTCCCCAACCCGAGGCAGGTGCAGTCGGTGAAGCAGGGTGCTGACAGGGCGGAGACGCTGCGGAATAGAGACAGGGGAGGAGTCAAAAGCGAGTGGGGGACCAAGGTGCCATCGGAGGAGAAGGCTCCTGGGGCCGGAGGGCTGTCGGACCTCCTCTCGGTACCCCAACTCACTGACCGCTCCAGCCCAGGGGTAGGGGACACTGGTTAAGACACTGGCTTCGGTAGAGAGCAAAGGAATAGAAGAGGTGTCGGGAAGTTCATTGGTTGCCCCCTCCACTCCACCGCGGCAGGAAAACTGCCAAGGGCCCTTATCTGCTGGACACAAGGCTGTTTTGCTCTGGCTACGAAATTCTGTGGTGAAGAAACCTCGGTACAGCCAGAAAGTCCTCCTCGTGTCTACAGGCTGTGGAAGGAGGACCCTGATGCTAAGCATATTATATAGAGGGCAGAAAATAAAGATAATCATTGTAACTGTGCTTGGATATCCCAGGTGGGTAAACTGTAGCAAAATGCAGAGTGTCCATCCCATCCGCAATCCGTGTTCTCTGGACTCCAGAAGTAGGAAGCACACCAAAGTAAGGTTAACCCAAAGCGGGTCTGAGTCAGGGTGCTCCGAGTTGCTCCCTCCACCACTCTTGGAGCATTTCACCACTTTGAAACCAGCGTCCTCTGATCCCAGCCTGACACAGACTGAGGGGTGGGCTGGGGGCTGGAGAGCTGCAGAAAGCTGAAAAGCATCTGATTTCGGACTTTGATTTGCCCAAACAAGGGTATGTTGGAGGCTTAGGGCTTTCCAGAGATGCTGCTGCAGTTTATAGATAGATCCAACTGTACTACCTACCCTCTGTGTTAAGTCGGGGACAGAAGAGGAGAGACGCCACCACCACCGCAGTCAGAGCTAGGCTCTACCACTGGGTGGCAGATGGCTAATTTTACAGAGTTCTTAGAATGGGGTAGGGGAGGCTTTGTGTGAGGGAGAATATCTTATCCACTCAGAAAGCTGAGCCTTTTTCTTTTATAGAGCACAGTGGGAGGCTTACACAAACACAAATTATTGTCATTATAGACAATTACTGTCAAAATGAAGTCCACTCCTCTTTCTCCAAGTTTTTGCCTCGCCTGGACTCTCTACAGATGCTGACCTAGGCTTTCTTCCCCCAACTTACAAGCTTCTGCAGGCATTGAGGATAATGCAATGGACCTCTGGGGCTGGATTCCACTTGGCTGGTCAGCTCTGACAAAAGCCTTGAGAAATGACATTTCAGGAGTTGGCCCTGAAGACTCCAGATGCAGCTGAAGGGCATTACCAGGTCTCTCAGAGGCTGTCTTTGCCCAGACTTCCCAAGCAGGGACAGGGTGCTTTGCTGCAGTGTTCGGTGCCTCTGGGACTAGCTCCTTGTTCAGTTGGCAGAGAGCCTGCCTTGTCCTCCAACTTGTTATTCTAGCCTGATTAGCAGCAAATCTCTGGCGTCAGTCTTGACTCTGATGACCTAATCAATTTATGTAATAGGGAAATGATGAGTTCCTTGCATATAGGCATACATCCTTTAGGGAACCAGCCCCAAGATGAATGTAGCTTTTTCCCACCGAATCAATATTTAAGTTACCGATTTCCAGCTGGCTATGCTCAAAGTCTTTAACCTGGCCCTGAATTGCTGCAACAGCCTCCTAAGGATGAGGGTATGTTATGTCAGATGTCTCCCTGCTTAGGTCCATCCTGCCTGCACCTGCCAGTCATCGCTGTGATCTTACCCATCTGATCTGATCACATGACTGACATTGCTTAGCCAGTCTCCAGTGGTTCCCCCAAAGCTATAAAAATTTAGTCCTTCACCCCCTGAGGTTGCCGTTCAAAGCCCTTGATGATGTGATCCCAAATAAATTATTTCAGCCTCACCTTCTACTTATCCCCCAAGTACTCCACACTCAATCCAGTCACCAGGCTTTTGCTTGTGCTTTGACCCCTAATGGAATGCCATCTTCTTAGGCTGGACATGGTGGCTCAAGCCTGTAATGATAGCACTCAGGGAGGGTGAGGCTGGTGGATTGCTTGAGCTCAAAAGTTCAAGAACAGCTTGAACCAAGAGCTTTCTCTAAAAGTAGAAAAAGTTAGCCAGGCTTTGTGGCAGGCACCTGTAGTCCAGCTACTTGGGAAGCTGAGGCAAGAGAATGGTTTGAGCCCAAGAGTTTGAGGTTGCTGTGAGCTATGATGATGCCATGGCACTCGACCTCAAGGTGACAGAATGAGACTCGGTCTAAAAAAAAAGGAATGCCATTCTTTTTTCTTCTCTCCAGCTCTTTAAAAAACAAACCCAACTCAGGTTTGAATTTTTTTCTGGAAGAAAACTTTTCCTTTGTAGGATGTTTTCACCCAGTCACTTTGATGCCATCATTACAACCCCATGATTATTGAACCTGCCATGAACTCAAGAATTTCAGATAAGACACATGAACAGGTACAGCCTCTCTCTGACTTTCTCTGTTTCTATCTCTCTTTCTGTGTCTTTCTGTTTTTTATAAAAGAAAACACAGTGCAGGAGTGTTAGCTGGGAAAATTAGGAAAAGACAAATGGAACCAATTGGCAACTCTACTCCTAGGTATATACCCAAGATAAAAATATGCATTCACAAAAATTTGTACATGGATATTCATAGCAGCATATTCATAACAGCCAAAAAGTGGAATGGACCCGTATGTCCATCACCTGGTAAATGGATAAATAAAATATCTACACAGTGAAATATTTAGCAATAAAAAGGAATGAGGTATTAACATATGCTAATGAAAACATACTAAGTGAAAGAAGTCACTCACAAAAGACCACCTACTCTATGATTTCATTTGTATGAAATGTCCAGAAAAGGCAAATCCATAAAGAAAGAGCAACTTAGTTGTTGCTTAAGCTAGGTGTCCAGGGAGAATGGGAAAGACTGCTAATGGGTATGGGGTTTCTTTTGGGACTGATAAAAATTTCTAAAGTTGATTGTGATAATGATGGCACATATCTGAGTATACTAAAAACATTAATTGTACCTTTTAAATGGATGAATTGTGTGATATGTGAATTATACTTAAATAAAGCCATTAAAAATGAATACAATGCATCTAATTGAATAAATCTTCATTGAAAAATGGAATTAGTGGCTCAGTGCCTGTAGCTCAATGAGGAGGGTGCTAACCACATACACTGAGGCTGGAGGGTTCGAACCAGGCCTGGGCCTGGTAAATAACAATGACAACTGCAACCCAAAATAGCTGGGCATTGTGGTGGGCACCTGTAGTCCCAGCTACTTGGGAAGCTGAGGCAAGAGAATCGCTTAAGGCCAAGAGTTAGAGATTGCTGTGAGCTATGATGCCATGGCACTTTACTGAGGGAGACATACTAAGACTCTGTCTCAGAAAAAAAAGAAGCAAAGAAAAGAAAAGAAAAGAAAAGAAAATGGAATTAGAACAGAATTTACCCCAAGGAAAATAATTTCTGTAAAGTAAAAAAAAAAAATGTGGTTTGTGCCTGTAATCCTACCACTTTCGGAGGCTGAAACAGGAAGACTCCTTGAAGCCAAGATTTAGAGATCAGCCTGAGTCAGAGTGAGACTCTGTTTCTTCAAAAAATAGAAAAATTAGCCAGATGTGGTGGTGTGAGCCTATAGTCCCAACTACTCAGTAGGCTGAAGCAGGGGAATCACTTGAGCCCAGGAATTTGAGGTTGCAGTGAGCTATGATGATGCCACTGCACTCTAGCCTGAATGACAGAGCAAGTCTTTGTCTGTTAAAAAAAAAAAAAAAGATAAAAATTTAAAAAATTGTTCAGACAAATCAGAGACAGTCATCTTTTTTTAAAAAAAGACAGAAAAATTGGAAACAGTTTACTTGTGCTATAGAGAAAATTATGGAACTAAATTTGAATAACAAGTTTTCCATGGAAAATACTTTCTCTTAAAAAAATACTGTGATGGTAAAAATTTGGTGAAAAATTCTGCATTCCAAATAGCAGATGCAAAATGTCTGGGGTGTTTCCAAACTTCTTTGATCTCCTGATCTCAGAACTACTCTAATACTCATTGTCTGCATTACTCATTGGCAATTAGGTATGTAACAGGATTTTTTTGTTTGTTTGTTTGGTTTTTTGTTTTTTGAGACAGAGCCTCAAGTTATTGCTCTGGGTAGAGTTTCGTGGTGTCATAGCTCACAGCAACCTCAAACTCCTGCGCTTAAGTAATTCTCTTGCCTTAGCCTCCCAAGTAGCTGGGACTACAGGTGCCTGCCACAATGCCCGGCTATTATTTGGTTGTAGTTGTCATTGTTTGGCAGGCCCAGGCTGGATTCAAACCCATCAGCTCTGGTGTATGTGGCTGGTGCTTTAGCCGCTTGAGCAACATGGATTTTTTTTTTTTTTTAATGTTGAGAAGTTGATTATCTCTAACCTGTAAAGAGTCACTGTTGCCTTTTAGTCGTGTAGATGCAGCAACCCTTCTTACCCTATTCTCCTGGAATTGGGGTTTCATTAAATCTTTTATGTTTTAAGTGATTGGGTAAATGTTTTCTCACACCATGTTTTACAGAGATTTTGGCTGGAGAGGAAGGAACCAATTTCCCAGGACTTTCTAAGATGGAAGAGAAAGACATCTGATCTTTGGATTTGAAGTCAAGGAGTCTTGTTGAAGAAATGGGGAAGGGGGTCTGGTTGTAGCCCAGGAACTGGGAGCAAGGCCCCTTGAAATGAAATTATTCTGAGGGGGAAGGAGTCTCCCTGGAGGCTCAGGCTCAGACAAGGATTTAAGCACTTTGATGTCACAGGGTGTAACTGATGCTGGATGCCTTGTAGGTCAATCTCCCTGGAATTGTGTGAGATTTAAAGACAAGGATTTAGCCTGAACTTGTGATCTAAAAAGAAAGCAACTTCAGTGTCCAAAGTGGTGTCTCATGATAAAGTGCATCCAAGTGGTGATAGACTGGTAATACCACAAATGGTATAAGAGCTCCTACAATAGCACTTGTAATAGCACTTACACTATATTGCTCCTTTGTCTTCCAACTGGCATTTAGAAGAGGGAGACCTTTTGGTTAGAAAAAACTTATAGGAAATAAGCCACTATTTCCTTACTGATCTGGTATCTAGATGTTCTATCCATTACTGAAAGTGAGTTATCAAATATTTTACTATTATTGTAAAACTGTCTAGTTCTCCCTTCAATGTTTGTGTCACATGTGTATATTCTTTGGGGCTCTGTTGTTCGGTGCATATATGTTTATAATTGTTATAGCTTCTTGGTGGACTTAACCTTTTACAGATAGTATTATGATAATTTGACTTATGATTTTTTTATTATGGTGTGAAACCTTCACAATTTTGACTTAATTTATAATATTCAATAAATTATACAAGATATTCTATACTTTATTACAAAATAGGCTTTGTGTGAAATGATTTTGCCCACCTGCAGGCTAATGGAAGTGTTCTGAACCTGTTTAAGATAGGCTTGGCTAAACTATGATGTTTGGTAGGTTAGGTGTGTTGAGTACACTTTTTGACTTAATAATATTTTTATCTTCAATGGTTTTATTGGAACATAACTCCATCATAAGTGGAGGATCATCTGTATATAATGTCATTTTTTTGTCTATTGTAACAGGTTTTGACTGAAAGTCTATTTTGTTTGGTAATAGTGTAGCCTCAGCTCTCTTTTGGTTACTGTTTGCATGGAATACCTTTTTCGATTCTTTCATTTATTTTTATTTTATTTTATTTTATTTTTTTAAGAGACAGAGTCTTACTTTGTCGCCCTCGGTAAAGTGCCATGGCATCACAGCTCATAGCAACCTTCAGCTCTTGGGCTTAGGTGATTCTTTTGCCTCAGCTTCAATTCTTTCATTTTAAACTTATTTGTGTCTTTAGACCTTAAATAGGTCTCTTATAGATGACAGCATATAGTTGGGTTATGAGTGCCTGTGTCTTATTACTCTGGGTTAAAAATTACTATAATTGTCCAGTGGTCTGGGTCTATATTTCTGAATAGACCTTGGATTCTGGTCTTCATTTCCAAACTCCTTACAAACAGAGCATGATCAGTCCTTTATTAATCTTCAAATATCATGATGACGTAAAGATAACATAGTGCATTGTTTACGAAGACAGATGTAGCCCAGGGAAATTTTAACACTGGAGCTCCTAACTTTGCACCCAATATCTTCCTCATTTATCCTGCTTTTCCTCTGCAGACGTAACTTGTGCCTCTTAGTATGGTAACGTTTGTTTGTGGGGTAACTGAAAGTTTGCCATGAAGTTGGTTTCATCAGACCCAAGTTCATGTACATTAGATATCTAACTCTCACTCTAGAAGGTAAAAAATAATGTGCCTTTGGGTTTCATGGGGTGCATACCCTAAAGTTGTTAGTGCATACACTAAAGTCGTATTGAGAGAAAACTAGCCAGTAAGGTATGAATTATGAGAGAGAGACTCTTGCTTCTTCTCTCAACCACAATTACTGTCTCAACTGCCACTACAGTTCCTTCAATATATGCTTTTCTTTTCTTTTCTTTTTTTAAAATTTGGAACAGAGTCTCACTCTGTCATCCAGGCTGGAGTGCAGTGATGTCATCATAACTCACTGCAACCTCAAACTACTGGGTTCTAGTGGTCCTTCTGCCTCAGCTCCTGAGTAGCTGGCATTATAGGTGCACACTACCATGTGCAGCTAATTTTTTTTGTAGAGATAGGGTCTCCCTATGTTGCTCACATTGGTCTCAAACTCCTGGCCTCAACCAATCCTCCTGCCCCAGCCTCCCACAGTGCTAGGATTATAGGTATGAGCCATGACACTTGGCTATCAATTTTTTTTACTATTTTATTTTTTATTTATTTATTTTTAATGTTTTAAAATCTGATCCAGATTTCTTTTCTTTTTTTTTTGAGACAGAGCCTCAAGCTGTCCCCCTGGGTAGAGTGCTATGGCATCACAACTCACAGCAACCTCCAACTCCTGGGCTCAAGCGAGTGTCCTGCCTCCACCTCCCAAGTAGCTGGGACTACAGGTGCCTGCCACAACACCCAGCTATTTTTTGGTTGCAGCCACCATTGTTGTTTGGCGGGCCTGGGCTGAATTAGAACCTGCCAGCTTGGGTATATGTGGCTGGCGCCTTAGCCACTTGAGCCACAGGCACCAAGCTCAGATTTCTTTCTGTAGGTAAAGCCTTACATTATTTTGTCTCAAATGGATTTTGATACAACTTTTTAAGACCAATAAATAATGCATAATTAAGTTCTGATATAACTTTTAAAGACTCTATAAAGTAATGCATAATTAACTTAGTATAATTGGAAACTCAGAAGAGCAAAAAATACAAAAATTAAAATTATCCCAAATTCCGTCCTATTATCAAGAGAGAATTACTGTTATCCATCATTTTAATGACTCCCCTGCCAGCTGGCTGGCTCTATCTGTCTGTCTGTCTATCTATACACATTTAATGTTATTAAAATTATAGGATGTTTTACATATTACTTTAAACTTTTTAAATTTAACATCATATATAATTCAAAGTAGATATGTGCCAAACACTGTTCAAGTTACCCAGGATTCAGCAGTAAACATAGAGCTTACTTTACTTTCATGTCAATGTATATATAAGGTGTTATTTACTGGCATAATGTTCTTCAGAATAAATTTTTCGCTGAATTTCACATTGACAGGTATTGCTGGATTTTTTATGTTTCTTCCTCTGCCCTCTCCTCAGTCTTTTATTCATCACTGTTTGTTTTTCCATTAAAATATCAGTAAATGTTTGGGTTTGGCTTCTCAGTGAGATGGCTGGTTCCCACCCAAATCTGTGTTTTACCTCTTTTTTTTTTTTTTTTTAGCGCAACAGATCACCTATTTTATTTGAGGTGTTGATGTGCTTTATTTAAAAAGCAAACAAAGAAACAAAACATATATTCCAGCCTCTTTTGTAGTAAGGTGAGACTGTTTTTAAGTTCTAAGGAAATATTATGTGGGAGTTCAAGAAGTCTGCTTAAAGGAAGCTAATTCCACAGGAGGGGGACCCTTTTGGCCTTTCACCATTTCTCTTTCCTCAGTCTTGCTTCCTAGAATGTGGATATAATGGCTGGAGCTCCAGCTGCCATCTTGAACCATGAAGTGACTTTGGGGGTTGAAGCTATAGTGCAGAGGAGCAAGATGATGAAACGAGCTTGCATAACAGAGAAATGCCTATCTCTAGTCTCCTGTAATAGGACAGATTTAACCTTTATGCATTTGCCAGACTGTTGCCCATTGTCTTTTAGTAACTGAGTGTTGTGAGTATTCTAAAGTTTCTGCTTGAAATCATGGGAATTTAGACCTTCAACAGGCCTGACTTCTTCATTTGCTTCAGTTTTTCCCCCAATCTCCTTTCTTCTTCTCTGGTCTCATCATGATTGACTTTCCTGTGGGATTTTCCCTCCAAATGATTCCCCCAAATTCTTATTGCAGTTGAGACAGAGAAAATATCTGTAACTTTTCTAATCCCAAACCACCAGGTTGTTAGATCCAAGAGCAAAAACAAAGCAGGGAAGGAAGGCAATAGGAGAAAGCCGTTTTGAGATTGCCATAGTTAATATCTCATTATTTGAATAAGTCAGGGGTCTGAGAATATTGAACTGATCTTTTTTTTTTTTTTTTTTTTTTGAGACAGAGCCTAAAGCTGTCCCTCTGGGTAGAGTGCTGTGGCATCACAGCTCACAGCAACCTCCAACTCCTGGGCTCAAGCGAGTCTTCTGCCTCAGCTTCCCAAGTAGCTGGGACCACAGGCAGCCACCACAATGCCTGGCTATTTTTTTTTTTTTTGGTTTCAGCCATCATTGTTGTTTGGTAGGCCCAGGCTGGATTTGAACCCTCCATCTTAGGTGTATGTGGCTGGCGCCTTAGCCACTTGAGGTACAGGCACCAAGCCTGAACTGATCTTTTTAGAGAGTTAGAACCCTTGTTTTAGCCAGGCAACTTTTTTTTTTGAGACAGAGTCTCGCTATGTCACCTTCGGTAGAGTGCTATGGCATCATAGCTCACAGCAACCTCCAATTCTTTGGCTTAAGCGATTCTCTTGCCTTAGCCTCCCAAGTAGCTGGAACTACAGGCATCTGCCACAATGCCCGGCTATTATTTGATGTTGTTGTTGCAATTGTCGTTGTTTGGCTGGCCTGGGCCAGGTTCAAACCCACCAGGCTTGGTGTATGTGGCTGGCACCTCTGTGGTACGGGCCCTGAGCCTAGCTAGACAATTTTCAAAAGGGGGTGGTGAGGTCCAGAGGAGAAAGGACAGAATTAGAGAGTGGACAGAGTTTATGAAAGCAATTGTTCTTATAACCAAACTATTCTTCATTTATTAACTTGGCTGTGGTTGTGAAACAAGTGCAAAGACAAGAGATTTGTTCATTAGACATCAAATTAAAACTCCCATGCTAAGGATGGATCACAGCACAGAACATCAGGCTTGACATAAAGAACTGAGGGGAAATGAGACTTTTTTTTTTGCTAGTAGCCCAGAAATAAGCGTTAGGAAAATCACCGGAGGGGTGTTGAGTGGGAGCTGGTGTTTAGAGAGGTAGGATTGGTAGAAGTAGATGTGAGGATGGGGCTGGGAGAAGAGTCTTGGGGACACCTTTTCAGGTATTATAACACATAAGTCAATGGACTTCTGGGGGAAGGAAGGTTCCTTGTGGATAGAAGGTCTTCTCTAAATCTGGGCACATGAGCATTGTTGGCTTCCCTTCCTGCCTTTCTCCCTTCCTCCCTACTTCCTTCTTTCTACAACAAATATTTCCAAACTTCTACTCTGTGTAAGACACTATGCTATTAAAGATGCTAACTCATTAAATTGCCTTTATTTTAACAACTGGGTAGGAGGAACAGTGGGAGTGCCATTCAAGGTATTTGGAATCTCAGATTAAGAAGCTAAGGCCCAAAGGGGCAGTCACCCAGCAGTGCATTTGCAATCTTCATCAATCCAACAGTCTGCTGGGCTTGAAATGGACCATATCCTACCTCCTTATGGTCCTGGATCTGAGTTCCCTGAGACTTTTTGTGAATACACAAATCCTTCTGTTCAGCACATTCATTCTTCATCCACTTCCTCATTGGCAACCATTGTAATTTAAATGGAAGTATTCACAGTCACAGAACACATCTGAATTATATCAAACACCAATTAGTAGTCTTGAATTGATGGGGTTTTTTTTGTTTTTGTTTTTGTTTTTTTTTGCTGTTTGTCTTTTTCTTGCTCAAGTGGAAATTGAAGAAGGAGAAGCTTTCCGAACTAGTATGTGTTATCTCTAACACATCCATCTATCTACCTTGCTAGAGAGCTTGGACAGATAGCTGCAAAACAAAAAACAGCTAAGAGAAAAGGCATGATTAGGACTGCAGTTAGGCTGGGACAAAAATGACTTATTACAGCCCC
The DNA here is from genome assembly GCA_963574575.1 of Galagoides demidoff. Classification (NCBI taxonomy): domain Eukaryota; kingdom Metazoa; phylum Chordata; class Mammalia; order Primates; family Galagidae; genus Galagoides; species Galagoides demidoff. The sequence continues at coordinate 707 of CAUYQV010057475.1, read as the reverse complement.
TCACACGCAACTTTGTTCATCTTGAAAACCCTGAGTTGGAGGTGGGAGCCTTTTGATGGGGAAAGAAAATTTCTGACCTGTCCTCACTTAGTGAGTGGCCTGAGGGGGCAAGCTGGGCTCCTTTGACCTATTGGTCATTTCTGCTGGTCAAGGGAGAATGTGCTGGATGTTCTCTCTGTGTGGATTTTATTTGTCATTCTTATTTTTCCTGAGCAGAGCCTGGCCTCTCTGGAACCTTGGAGAGCACTTGAAGGTACAGACTTTGGGGACACCACCGTGGCCACTTCCAGAGACAATGACAAACATGAACTCTAATTCATGAAATTGTGTATGGCAACTCCACTTACGACAGTTGACTCAAGTCCTCATCTTCAGCCCCCAGAGACCTACGAGACATACCACTGAGTATAAATTATAGTGCCCCACCTTTACCCCAAGATGTTCCAAATACCCTTCTGACCAGGGAATTCTCAGCTGAGAAATTTGAGACCCGGCTTTTTAAAAAATGGAAATGGGGAGCCAGCTATTCTTTTTTTTTTTTTTTTTTTCTGAGATGGAGCCTCAAGCTATCCCCCTGGGTAGAGTACCATGGCATCACAGCTCATAGCAACCTCCAACTCCTGGGCTCAAGCGAGTCTCCTGCCTCTGCCTCCCAAGTAGCTGGGATTACAGGCGCCTGCCACAATGCCCGGCCATTTTTTAGTTGC